>CAMAOD020000270.1:620000-645000 GCA_945859595.2 Megachile willughbiella
ACACAGAGATAGAGACAGAGACAGACATAGAGAGAGAGACAGAGGCAGAGACAGAGACAGAGACAGACACAGAGGTAGAGACAGAGACAGAGACACAGAGAGAGACAGGAGACAAAGACGGAGAAAGTGGGGCAGGAGACAAACACGGAGAAAAAGACGGGGACAGAAACCGTCACCGAGACAGAGATAGAGACAGAGACAGAAACAGAGACAGAGACAGAGACAGAGACAGAGACAGAGACAGAGACAGAGACAGAGACAGAGACAGAGACAGAGACAGAGACAGAGACAGAGACAGAGACAGAGACATAGACAGAGACAGAGACAGAGACAGAGACAGAGACAGAGACAGAGATAGTGTCAGAGGCAGAGACAGAGGGAGAGACAGGAGACAAAGATGGAGTTAGAGGGGCAGGAGACAAACACGGAGAAAAAGACGGGGACAGAGACCGTCACCGAGACAGAGACAGAGACAGAGACAGAGACAGAGGCAGAGACGGAGGGGTAAGAGACAACGACGGAGACAGAAACAGTGACTGATACGGAGTCAAAGACAGAGACAGAGACAGAGACAGAGACAGAGACAGAGACAGAGACAGAGGCAGAGACAGAGACAGAGACGGAGACAAAGACGGAGACAAAGGCGGAGGCAAAGACGAAGACAGAGACCGATCCAGAGATAGAGACAGAGACAGAGACAGAGACAGAAAGAGAGACAGGAGACAAAGACGGTGATAGAGGGGCAGGACACAAACACGGAGAAAAAGACGGGGACAGTGACCGTGACCGAGACAGAGATAGAGACAGAGACAGATACAGAGACAGAGACAGAGACAGAGACAGAGACAGAGACAGAGACGGAGACATAGACAGAGACAGAGACAGAGACAGAGACAGAGACAGAGACAGAGATAGTGTCAGAGGCAGAGACAGAGGGAGAGACAGGAGACAAAGACGGAGTTAGAGGGGCAGGAGACAAACACGGAGAAAAAGACGGGGACAGAGACCGTCACCGAGACAGAGACAGAGACAGAGACAGAGACAGAGACAGAGGCAGAGACAGAGACAGAGACAGAGACAGAGACAGAGACAGAGACAGAGACAGAGACAGAGACAGAGACAGAGACAGAGACAGAGACAGAGACAGAGACAGAGACAGACACAGAGACAGAGACAGAGACACAGACAGAGAAAGAGGCAGAGACAGAGACAGAGACAGAGACAGAGACAGACACAGAGATAGAGACAGAGACAGACATAGAGAGAGAGACAGAGGCAGAGACAGAGACAGAGACAGACACAGAGGTAGAGACAGAGACAGAGACACAGAGAGAGACAGGAGACAAAGACGGAGAAAGTGGGGCAGGAGACAAACACGGAGAAAAAGACGGGGACAGAAACCGTCACCGAGACAGAGATAGAGACAGAGACAGAAACAGAGACAGAGACAGAGACAGAGACAGAGACAGAGACAGAGACAGAGACAGAGACAGAGACAGAGACAGAGACAGAGACAGAGACAGAGACAGAGACAGAGACATAGACAGAGACAGAGACAGAGACAGAGACAGAGACAGAGACAGAGATAGTGTCAGAGGCAGAGACAGAGGGAGAGACAGGAGACAAAGATGGAGTTAGAGGGGCAGGAGACAAACACGGAGAAAAAGACGGGGACAGAGACCGTCACCGAGACAGAGACAGAGACAGAGACAGAGACAGAGGCAGAGACGGAGGGGTAAGAGACAACGACGGAGACAGAAACAGTGACTGATACGGAGTCAAAGACAGAGACAGAGACAGAGACAGAGACAGAGACAGAGACAGAGACAGAGGCAGAGACAGAGACAGAGACGGAGACAAAGACGGAGACAAAGGCGGAGGCAAAGACGAAGACAGAGACCGATCCAGAGATAGAGACAGAGACAGAGACAGAGACAGAAAGAGAGACAGGAGACAAAGACGGTGATAGAGGGGCAGGACACAAACACGGAGAAAAAGACGGGGACAGTGACCGTGACCGAGACAGAGATAGAGACAGAGACAGATACAGAGACAGAGACAGAGACAGAGACAGAGACAGAGACAGAGACGGAGACATAGACAGAGACAGAGACAGAGACAGAGACAGAGACAGAGACAGAGATAGTGTCAGAGGCAGAGACAGAGGGAGAGACAGGAGACAAAGACGGAGTTAGAGGGGCAGGAGACAAACACGGAGAAAAAGACGGGGACAGAGACCGTCACCGAGACAGAGACAGAGACAGAGACAGAGACAGAGACAGAGGCAGAGACAGAGACAGAGACAGAGACAGAGACAGAGACAGAGACAGAGACCGAGACAGAGACAGAGACAGAGACAGAGACAGAGACAGAGACAGAGTGAGAGACAGAGACAACGACGGAGACAGAGACAGTGACTGAGACGGAGGCAAAGACAGAGACAGAGACAGAGACAGAGACAGAGACAGAGGCAGAGACAGAGACAGAGACAGAGACAGAGACAGAGACAGAGACAGAGACAGAGACTGAGACAGAGACAGAGACAGAGACAGGGACAGAGACGTAGACAGAGACAAAGACAGAGACAGAGACAGAGACAGAGACAGAGACAGAGACAGAGACAGAGGGGTAAGAGACAACGACGGAAACAGAGACAGTGACTGAGACGGAGGCAAAGATAGAGACAGAGACAGAGACAGAGACAGAGGCAGAGACAGAGACAGAGACAGAGACAGAGACAGAGACAGAGACAGAGACCGAGACAGAGACAGAGATAGAGACAGAGACAGAGACAGAGACAGAGACAGAGACAGAGACCGAGACAGAGACAGAGACAGAGACAGAGTCGGAGACAGAGACAGAGGGGTAAGAGACAATGACGGAGACGGAGACAGTGACTGCGACAGAGACAGAGACAGGGTCAGACACATAGATAGAGATAGAGACAGAGACAGAGACAGAGAAAGCCACAGATACAGTGACAGAGACAGAGACAGAGACACAGAGAGGGACAGGAGACAAAGACGGAGAAAGTGGGGCAGGAGACAAACACGGAGAAAAAGACGGGGACAGAGACCGTCACCGAGACAGAGGTAGAGACAGAGACAGAGACAGAGACAGAAACAGAGACAGAGACAGAGACAGAGACAGAGACAGAGACAGAGACAGAGACAGAAACAGAGACAGAGACAGAGACAGAGACAGAGACAGAGACAGAGACAGAGACAGACACAGAGACAGAGACAGAGACAGAGACAGAGAAAGAGACAGAGACAGAGACAGAGAAAGAGACAGAGACAGAGACAGAGACAGAGTCGGAGACAGAGACAGAGGGGTAAGAGACAATGACGGAGACGGAGGCAGTGACTGCGACAGAGACAGAGACAGAGTCAGACACATAGATAGAGATAGAGACAGAGACAGAGACAGAGACAGAGACAGAGACAGAGACAGAGACAGAGACAGAGACAGAGACAGATACAGAGACAGAGACAGAGACAGAGACAGAGACAGAGACAGACACAGAGATAGAGACAGAGACAGAGACAGAGAGAGAGACAGAGACAGGGGCAGGGACAGGGACAGGGACAGACACAGAGACAGAGAGAGAGACAGAGACAGGGGCAGGGACAGGGACAGGGACAGACACAGAGACAGAGACAGAGGCAGAGACAGAGACAGAGACAGAGACAGAGACAGAGACAGAAACAGAGACAGAGACAGAGACACAGAGAGGGACAGGAGACAAAGACGGAGAAGGTGGGGCAGGAGACAAACACGGAGAAAAAGACGGGGACAGAGACCGTCACCGAGACAGAGGTAGAGACAGAGACAGAGACAGAGACAGAAACAGAGACAGAGACAGAGACAGAGACAGAGACAGAGACAGAGACAGAGACAGAAACAGAGACAGAGACAGAGACAGAGACAGAGACAGAGACAGAGACAGAGACAGAGACAGACACAGAGACAGAGACAGAGACAGAGACAGAGAAAGAGACAGAGACAGAGACAGAGACAGAGACAGAGAAAGAGAGAGAGACAGAGACAGAGACAGAGTCGGAGACAGAGACAGAGGGGTAAGAGACAATGACGGAGACGGAGGCAGTGACTGCGACAGAGTCAGAGACAGAGTCAGACACATAGATAGAGATAGAGACAGAGACAGAGACAGAGAAAGCGACAGATACAGTGACAGAGACAGAGACAGAGAGAGAGACAGAGACAGGGGCAGGGACAGGGACAGGGACAGGGACAGACACAGAGACAGAGACAGAGACAGAGACAGAGACAGAGACAGAGACAGAGACAGAGACAGAGACAGAGACAGAGACAGAGACAGAGTGAGAGACATAGACAGGGACAGGGACAGAGACAGAGACAGAGACAGAGACAGAGACAGAGACAGAGACAGAGACAGAGACAGAGACAGATACAGAGACACAGACAGAGACAGAGACAGAGACAGAGACAGACACAGAGATAGAGACAGAGACAGAGACAGAGAGAGAGACAGAGACAGGGGCAGGGACAGGGACAGGGACAGACACAGAGACAGAGAGAGAGACAGAGACAGGGGCAGGGACAGGGACAGGGACAGACACAGAGACAGAGACAGAGGCAGAGACAGAGACAGAGACAGAGACAGAGACAGAGACTGAGACAGAAACAGAGACAGAGACAGAGACACAGAGAGGGACAGGAGACAAAGACGGAGAAAGTGGGGCAGGAGACAAACACGGAGAAAAAGACGGGGACAGAGACCGTCACCGAGACAGAGGTAGAGACAGAGACAGAGACAGAGACAGAAACAGAGACAGAGACTGAGACAGAGACAGAGACAGAAACAGAGACAGAGACAGAGACAGAGACAGAGACAGAGACAGAGACAGAGACAGAGACAGAGACAGAGACAGAGACAGAGACAGACACAGAGACAGAGACAGAGACAGAGACAGAGACAGAGAAAGAGGCAGAGACAGAGACAGAGACAGAGACAGAGAAAGAGACAGAGACAGACACAGAGATAGAGACAGAGACAGACATAGAGAGAGAGACAGAGGCAGAGACAGAGACAGAGACAGACACAGAGGTAGAGACAGAGACAGAGACACAGAGAGAGACAGGAGACAAAGACGGAGAAAGTGGGGCAGGAGACAAACACGGAGAAAAAGACGGGGACAGAAACCGTCACCGAGACAGAGATAGAGACAGAGACAGAAACAGAGACAGAGACAGAGACAGGGACAGAGACAGAGACAGAGACAGAGACAGAGACAGAGACAGAGACAGAGACAGAGACAGAGACAGAGACAGAGACATAGACAGAGACAGAGACAGAGACAGAGACAGAGACAGAGACAGAGACAGAGATAGTGTCAGAGGCAGAGACAGAGGGAGAGACAGGAGACAAAGATGGAGTTAGAGGGGCAGGAGACAAACACGGAGAAAAAGACGGGGACAGAGACCGTCACCGAGACAGAGACAGAGACAGAGACAGAGACAGAGGCAGAGACGGAGGGGTAAGAGACAACGACGGAGACAGAAACAGTGACTGATACGGAGACAAAGACGGAGACAAAGGCGGAGGCAAAGACGAAGACAGAGACCGATCCAGAGATAGAGACAGAGACAGAGACAGAGACAGAAAGAGAGACAGGAGACAAAGACGGTGATAGAGGGGCAGGACACAAACACGGAGAAAAAGACGGGGACAGTGACCGTGACCGAGACAGAGATAGAGACAGAGACAGATACAGAGACAGAGACAGAGACAGAGACAGAGACAGAGACAGAGACGGAGACATAGACAGAGACAGAGACAGAGACAGAGACAGAGACAGAGACAGAGACAGAGACAGAGATAGTGTCAGAGGCAGAGACAGAGGGAGAGACAGGAGACAAAGACGGAGTTAGAGGGGCAGGAGACAAACACGGAGAAAAAGACGGGGACAGAGACCGTCACCGAGACAGAGACAGAGACAGAGACAGAGACAGAGACAGAGGCAGAGACAGAGACAGAGACAGAGACAGAGACAGAGACAGAGACCGAGACAGAGACAGAGACAGAGACAGAGACAGAGACAGAGTGAGAGACAGAGACAACGACGGAGACAGAGACAGTGACTGAGACGGAGGCAAAGACAGAGACAGAGACAGAGACAGAGACAGAGACAGAGGCAGAGACAGAGACAGAGGCAGAGACAGAGACAGAGACAGAGACAGAGACAGAGACATAGACAGGGACAGGGACAGAGACAGAGACAGAGACAGAGACAGAGACAGAGACAGAGACAGAGGCAGAGACAGAGACAGAGACAGAGACAGAGACAGAGACAGAAACAGAGACAGAGGCAGAGACGGAGGGGTAAGAGACAACGACTGAAACAGAGACAGTGACTGAGACGGAGGCAAAGATAGAGACAGAGACAGAGACGGAGACAGAGACAGAGACAGAGACAGAGACAGAGACAGAGACAGAGACGGAGACAGAGACAGAAACAGAGACAGAGACAGAGACGGAGGGGTAAGGGACAACGACGGAAACAGAGACAGTGACTGAGACGGAGGCAAAGATAGAGACAGAGACAGAGACGGAGACAGAGACAGAGACAGAGACAGAGACAGAGACAGAGACGGAGACAGAGACAGAGACAGAGACAGAGACAGAGACAGAGACAGAGATAGAGACAGAGACAGAGTGAGAGACATAGACAGGGACAGGGACAGAGACAGAGATAGAGACAGAGACAGAGACAGAGACAGAGACAGATACAGAGACAGAGACAGAGACAGAGACAGAGACAGAGACAGAGACAGACACAGAGATAGAGACAGAGACAGAGACAGAGACAGAGACAGAGACAGAGACAGAGACAGAGACAGAGACAGAGACAGAGACAGAGACAGAGACAGAGACAGAGACAGAGTCAGAGACAGAGACAGAGACAGAGACAGAGAGAGAGACAGAGACAGAGACAGAGACGGAGACAGAGACAGAGACAGAGGCAGAGACAGAGACAGGGACAGAGACAGAGACAGAGACAGAGACAGAGACGGAGGGGTAGAGACATCGACGGAGACAGAGACAGTATCTGAGACGGTGGCAAAGACAGAGACAGAGACAGAGACAGAGACAGACACAGAGATAGAGACAGAGACAGTGACAGAGGGAGAGACAGGAGACAAAGGCGGAGTTAGAGGGGCAGGAGACAAACACGGAGAAAAAGACGGGGACAGAGACCGTCACCGAGACAGAGACAGAGACAGAGACAGAGACAGAGACAGAGGCAGAGACAGAGACAGAGACAGAGACAGAGACCGAGACAGAGACAGAGACAGAGACAGAGACAGAGACAGAGACAGAGGCAGAGACAGAGACAGAGACAGAGACAGAGACAGAGACAGAGACAGAGACAGAGATAGAGACAGAGACATAGACAGAGACAGCGACAGAGACAGAGACAGAGGCAGAGACAGAGACAGAGACAGAGACAGAGACAGAGACAGAAACAGAGACAGAGACAGAGACGGAGGGGTAAGAGACAACGACTGAAACAGAGACAGTGACTGAGACGGAGGCAAAGATAGAGACAGAGACAGAGACGGAGACAGAGACAGAGACAGAGACAGAGACAGAGACAGAGACGGAGACGGAGACAGAAACAGAGACAGAGACAGAGACGGAGGGGTAAGGGACAACGACGGAAACAGAGACAGTGACTGAGACGGAGGCAAAGATAGAGACAGAGACAGAGACGGAGACAGAGACAGAGACAGAGACAGAGACAGAGACAGAGACAGAGACAGAGACGGAGACAGAGACAGAGACAGAGACAGAGACAGAGACAGAGACAGAGATAGAGACAGAGACAGAGTGAGAGACATAGACAGGGACAGGGACAGAGACAGAGACAGAGACAGAGACAGAGACAGAGACAGAGACAGATACAGAGACAGAGACAGAGACAGAGACAGAGACAGAGACAGACACAGAGATAGAGACAGAGACAGAGACAGAGACAGAGACAGAGACAGAGACAGAGACAGAGACAGAGACAGAGACAGAGACAGAGACAGAGTCAGAGACAGAGACAGAGACAGAGACAGAGAGAGAGACAGAGACAGAGACAGAGACGGAGACAGAGACAGAGACAGAGGCAGAGACAGAGACAGGGACAGAGACAGAGACAGAGACGGAGGGGTAGAGACATCGACGGAGACAGAGACGGAGGGGTAGAGACATCGACGGAGACAGAGACAGTATCTGAGACGGTGGCAAAGACAGAGACAGAGACAGAGACAGAGACAGACACAGAGATAGAGACAGAGACAGTGACAGAGGGAGAGACAGGAGACAAAGGCGGAGTTAGAGGGGCAGGAGACAAACACGGAGAAAAAGACGGGGACAGAGACCGTCACCGAGACAGAGACAGAGGCAGAGACAGAGACAGAGACAGAGACAGAGACCGAGACAGAGACAGAGACAGAGACAGAGACAGAGACAGAGACAGAGACAGAGGCAGAGACAGAGACAGAGACAGAGACAGAGACAGAGACAGAGACAGAGACAGAGACAGAGTGAGAGACATAGACAGGGACAGGGACAGAGACAGAGACGGAGACAGAGACAGAGACAGAGACAGAGACAGATACAGAGACTGAGACAGAGACAGAGACGGAGGGGTAAGAGACAACGACGGAAACAGAGACAGTGACTGAGACGGAGGCAAAGATAGAGACAGAGGCAGAGACAGAGACAGAGACAGAGACAGAGACAGACACAGAGACAGAGACAGAGACAGAGACGGAGAAAGAGACAGAGAAAGAGACGGAGACAGAGACAGAGATAGTGTCAGAGGCAGAGACAGAGGGAGAGACAGGAGACAAAGACGGAGTTAGAGGGGCAGGAGACAAACACGGAGAAAAAGACGGGGAAAGAGACCGTCACCGAGACAGAGACAGAGACAGAGACAGAGACAGAGACAGAGACAGAGACAGAGGCAGAGACAGAGACAGAGACAGAGACAGAGACAGAGACAGAGACCGAGACAGAGACAGAGTCGGAGACAGAGACAGAGGGGTAAGAGACAATGACGGAGACGGAGACAGTGACTGCGACAGAGACAGAGACAGAGACAGAGACAGAGTCAGAGGCAGAGACAGAGACAGAGACAGAGACAGAGACAGAGACAGAGACAGAGACAGAGACAGAGACAGAGGCAGAGACAGAGACAGGGTCAGAGACAGAGACAGAGACAGAGACGGAGGGGTAGAGACATCGACGGAGACAGAGACAGTATCTGAGACGGTGGCAAAGACAGAGACAGAGACAGAGACAGAGACAGACACAGAGGTACAGACAGAGACAGTGACAGAGGGAGAGACAGGAGACAAAGGCGGAGTTAGAGGGGCAGGAGACAAACACGGAGAAAAAGACGGGGACAGAGACCGTCACCGAGACAGAGACAGAGACAGAGACAGAGACAGAGGCAGAGACAGAGACAGAGACAGAGACAGAGACCGAGACAGAGACAGAGACAGAGACAGAGACAGAGACAGAGACAGAGGCAGAGACAGAGACAGAGACAGAGACAGAGACAAAGACAGAGACAGAGGCAGAGACAGAGACAGAGACAGAGACAGAGACAGAGACAGAGACAGAGACAGAGACAGAGACAGACACAGAGACAGAGACAGAGACAGAGACGGAGAAAGAGACAGAGAAGGAGACGGAGACAGAGACAGAGATAGTGTCAGAGGCAGAGACAGAGGGAGAGACAGGAGACAAAGACGGAGTTAGAGGGGCAGGAGACAAACACGGAGAAAAAGACGGGGAAAGAGACCGTCACCGAGACAGAGACAGAGACACAGACAGAGACAGAGACAGAGACAGAGACAGAGACAGAGGCAGAGACAGAGACAGAGACAGAGACAGAGACAGAGACAGAGACCGAGACAGAGACAGAGATAGAGACAGAGTCGGAGACAGAGACAGAGGGGTAAGAGACAATGACGGAGACGGAGACAGTGACTGCGACAGAGACAGAGACAGAGACCGAGACAGAGTCAGAGGCAGAGACAGAGACAGAGACAGAGACAGAGACAGAGACAGAGACAGAGACAGAGACAGAGACAGAGACAGACACAGAGGTAGAGACGGAGGTAGAGACAGAGACAGAGACAGAGAGAGAGACAGGAGACAAAGACGGAGATAGAGGGGCAGGAGACAAACACGGAGAAAAAGACGGGGACAGTGACCGTGACCGAGACAGAGATAGAGACAGAGACAGAGACAGAGGCAGAGACAGAGACAGAGACAGAGACAGAGACAGAGACCGAGACAGAGACGGAGACAGAGACAGAGACAGAGACAGAGACAGAGACAGAGGCAGAGACAGAGACAGAGATAGAGACAGAGACAAAGACAGAGACAGAGGCAGAGACAGAGACAGAGACAGAGACAGAGACAGAGACAGAGACAGAGACAGAGACAGAGACAGAGACAGAGACAGAGACAGAGACAGAGAGAGAGACAGGAGACAAAGATGGAGATAGAGGGGCAGGAGACAAACACGGAGAAAAAGACGGGGACAGTGACCGTGACCGAGACAGAGATAGAGACAGAGACAGAAACAGAGTTAGAGACAGAGACAGAGACAGAGACAGAGACAGAGACAGAGACAGAGACAGAGACAGAGACAGAGACAGAGACAGAGACAGAGACAGAGACAGAGACAGAGACAGAGACAGAGACTGAGAAAGAGACAGAGAAAGAGACGGAGACAGAGACAGAGATAGTGTCAGAGGCAGAGACAGGGGGAGAGACAGGAGACAAAGACGGAGTTAGAGGGGCAGGAGACAAACACGGAGAAAAAGACGGGGACAGAGACCGTCACCGAGACAGAGACAAAGACAGAGACAGAGACAGAGACAGAGACAGAGACAGAGACAGAGGCAGAGACAGAGACAGAGACAGAGACAGAGACAGAGACAGAGACAGAGACAGAGACAGAGACCGAGACAGAGACAGAGACAGAGACAGAGACAGAAACAGACACAGAGGTAGAGACAGAGACAGAGACAGAGAGAGAGACAGGAGACAAAGACGGAGATAGAGGGGCAGGAGACAAACACGGAGAAAAAGACGGGGACAGTGACCGTGACCGAGACAGAGATAGAGACAGAGACAGAAACAGAGACAGAGACAGAGACAGAGACAGAGACAGAGACAGAGACAGAGACAGAGACAGAGACAGAGACAGAGACAGAGACAGAGACAGAGACAGAGACAGAGACAGAGACAGAGACAGAGACAGAGACGGCGGGGTAAGAGACAACGACGGAGACAGAGACAGTGACTGAGACAGAGACAGAGACAGAGACAGAGACAGAGACAGAGACAGAGACAGAGACAGAGACAGAGACAGAGACAGAGACAGAGACAGAGATAGAGACAGAGACAGAGACAGAGACAGAGACAGAGACAGAGATAGTGTCAGAGGCAGAGACAGAGACAGAGACAGAAACAGAGACAGAGACAGAGACGGAGGGTTAAGAGACAACGACGGAGACAGAGACAGTGACTGATACGGAGGCAAAGACAGAGACAGAGACAGAGACAGAGACAGAGACAGAGACGGAGGGGTAAGAGACAACGACGGAGACAGAAACAGTGACTGATACGGAGGCAAAGACAGAGACAGAGACAGAGACAGAGACAGAGACAGAGACAGAGGCAGAGACAGAGGCAGAGACAGAGACAGAGACGGAGACAAAGACGGAGACAAAGGTGGAGGCAAAGACGAAGACAGAGACCGATCCAGAGATAGAGACAGAGACAGAGACAGAGACAGAAAGAGAGACAGGAGACAAAGACGGTGAAAGAGGGGCTGGAGACAAACACGGAGAAAAAGACGGGGACAGAGACCGTCACCGAGACAGAGATAGAGACAGAGACAGAAACAGAGACAGAGACAGAGACAGAGACAGAGACAGAGACAGAGGCAGAGACAGAGACAGAGACAGAGACAGAGACAGAGACAGAGACAGAGACAGAGACTGAGACAGAGACAGAGACAGAGACAGGGACAGAGACGTAGACAGAGACAAAGACAGAGACAGAGACAGAGACAGAGACAGAGACAGAGACAGAGACAGAGACAGAGACAGAGACAGAGACAGAGACAGAGACAGAGACAGAGACAGAGACAGAGACAGAGACAGAGACAGAGACAGAGACAGAGACAGAGACAGAGACAGAGACAGAGACAGAGACAGAGACAGACACAGAGATAGAGACAGAGAGAGAGAGACAGGAGACAAAGACGGAGATAGAGGGGCAGGAGAAAAACACGGAGAAAAAGACGGGGACAGAGACCGTCACCGAGACAGAGGCAGAGACAGAGACAGAGACAGAGACAGAGACAGAGACAGAGACAGAGACAGAGGCAGAGACAGAGACAGAGACAGAGACAGAGACAGAGACAGAGACAGAGACAGAGACAGAGACAGAGACAGAGACAGAGACAGAGACAGAGACAGAGACAGAGACAGAGACAGAGACAGAGACAGAGACAGAGACAGAGACAGAGACAGAGACAGAGACAGAGACAGAGACAGAGACAGAGACAGAGTCAGAGGCAGGGACAGAGACAGAGACAGAGACAGAGACAGAGTCAGAGGCAGGGACAGAGACAGAGACAGAGACAGAGACAGAGACAGAAACAGAGACAGAGACAGAGACGGAGGGGTAAGAGACAACGACTGAAACAGAGACAGTGACTGAGACGGAGGCAAAGATAGAGACAGAGACAGAGACGGAGACAGAGACAGAGACAGAGACAGAGACAGAGACAGAGACGGAGACAGAGACAGAAACAGAGACAGAGACAGAGGCGGAGGGGTAAGAGACAACGACGGAAACAGAGACAGTGACTGAGACGGAGGCAAAGATAGAGACAGAGACAGAGACGGAGACAGAGACAGAGACAGAGACAGAGACAGAGACAGAGACGGAGACAGAGACAGAGACAGAGGCAGAGACAGAGACAGGGACAGAGACAGAGACAGAGACAGAGACAGAGACGGAGGGGTAGAGACATCGACGGAGACAGAGACAGTATCTGAGACGGTAGGAAAGACAGAGACAGAGACAGAGACAGAGACAGACACAGAGATAGAGACAGAGACAGTGACAGAGGGAGAGACAGGAGACAAAGGCGGAGTTAGAGGGGCAGGAGACAAACACGGAGAAAAAGACGGGGACAGAGACCGTCACCGAGACAGAGACAGAGACAGAGACAGAGACAGAGACAGAGGCAGAGACAGAGACAGAGACAGAGACAGAGGCCGAGACAGAGACAGAGACAGAGACAGAGACAGAGACAGAGACAGAGGCAGAGACAGAGACAGAGACAGAGACAGAGACAGAGACAGAGACAGAGACGGCGGGGTAAGAGACAACGACGGAGACAGAGACAGTGACTGAGACAGAGACAGAGACAGAGACAGAGACAGAGACAGAGACAGAGACAGAGACAGAGACAGAGACAGAGATAGAGACAGAGACAGAGACAGAGACAGAGACAGAGACAGAGATAGTGTCAGAGGCAGAGACAGAGACAGAGACAGAAACAGAGACAGAGACAGAGACGGAGGGTTAAGAGACAACGACGGAGACAGAGACAGTGACTGATACGGAGGCAAAGACAGAGACAGAGACAGAGACAGAGACAGAGACAGAGACGGAGGGGTAAGAGACAACGACGGAGACAGAAACAGTGACTGATACGGAGGCAAAGACAGAGACAGAGACAGAGACAGAGACAGAGACAGAGACAGAGACAGAGGCAGAGACAGAGGCAGAGACAGAGACAGAGACGGAGACAAAGACGGAGACAAAGGTGGAGGCAAAGACGAAGACAGAGACCGATCCAGAGATAGAGACAGAGACAGAGACAGAGACAGAAAGAGAGACAGGAGACAAAGACGGTGAAAGAGGGGCTGGAGACAAACACGGAGAAAAAGACGGGGACAGAGACCGTCACCGAGACAGAGATAGAGACAGAGACAGAAACAGAGACAGAGACAGAGACAGAGACAGAGACAGAGACAGAGGCAGAGACAGAGACAGAGACAGAGACAGAGACAGAGACAGAGACAGAGACAGAGACTGAGACAGAGACAGAGACAGAGACAGGGACAGAGACGTAGACAGAGACAAAGACAGAGACAGAGACAGAGACAGAGACAGAGACAGAGACAGAGACAGAGACAGAGACAGAGACAGAGACAGAGACAGAGACAGAGACAGAGACAGAGACAGAGACAGAGACAGAGACAGAGACAGAGACAGAGACAGAGACAGAGACAGAGACAGAGACAGAGACAGAGACAGAGACAGAGACAGACACAGAGATAGAGACAGAGAGAGAGAGACAGGAGACAAAGACGGAGATAGAGGGGCAGGAGAAAAACACGGAGAAAAAGACGGGGACAGAGACCGTCACCGAGACAGAGGCAGAGACAGAGACAGAGACAGAGACAGAGACAGAGACAGAGACAGAGACAGAGGCAGAGACAGAGACAGAGACAGAGTCAGAGACAGAGACAGAGACAGAGACAGAGACAGAGACAGAGACAGAGACAGAGACAGAGACAGAGACAGAGACAGAGACAGAGACAGAGACAGAGACAGAGACAGAGACAGAGACAGAGACAGAGACAGAGACAGAGACAGAGACAGAGACAGAGTCAGAGGCAGGGACAGAGACAGAGACAGAGACAGAGACAGAGTCAGAGGCAGGGACAGAGACAGAGACAGAGACAGAGACAGAGACAGAAACAGAGACAGAGACAGAGACGGAGGGGTAAGAGACAACGACTGAAACAGAGACAGTGACTGAGACGGAGGCAAAGATAGAGACAGAGACAGAGACGGAGACAGAGACAGAGACAGAGACAGAGACAGAGACGGAGACAGAGACAGAAACAGAGACAGAGACAGAGACGGAGGGGTAAGAGACAACGACGGAAACAGAGACAGTGACTGAGACGGAGGCAA
The DNA here is from genome assembly GCA_945859595.2 of Megachile willughbiella. Lineage (NCBI taxonomy): Eukaryota > Metazoa > Arthropoda > Insecta > Hymenoptera > Megachilidae > Megachile > Megachile willughbiella. Next base: position 635,065 of record CAMAOD020000270.1, read on the forward strand.
AGATAGAGACAGAGACAGAGACGGAGACAGAGACAGAGACAGAGACAGAGACAGAGACAGAGACGGAGACAGAGACAGAGACAGAGGCAGAGACAGAGACAGGGACAGAGACAGAGTCAGAGACAGAGACAGAGACGGAGGGGTAGAGACATCGACGGAGACAGAGACAGTATCTGAGACGGTAGGAAAGACAGAGACAGAGACAGAGACAGAGACAGACACAGAGATAGAGACAGAGACAGTGACAGAGGGAGAGACAGGAGACAAAGGCGGAGTTAGAGGGGCAGGAGACAAACACGGAGAAAAAGACGGGGACAGAGACCGTCACCGAGACAGAGACAGAGACAGAGACAGAGACAGAGACAGAGGCAGAGACAGAGACAGAGACAGAGACAGAGGCCGAGACAGAGACAGAGACAGAGACAGAGACAGAGACAGAGACAGAGGCAGAGACAGAGACAGAGACAGAGACAGAGACAGAGACAGAGACAGAGACAGAGACAGAGACAGAGACAGAGTGAGAGACATAGACAGGGACAGGGACAGAGACAGAGACAGAGACAGAGACAGAGGCAGAGACAGAGACAGAGACAGAGACAGAGACAGAGACAGAGACAGAGACAGAGACAGAGACAGAGACAGAGACAGAGACAGAGACAGAGACAGAGACAGAGACAGAGACAGAGACAGAGACAGAGACAGAGACAGAGACAGGGGCAGGGACAGGGACAGGGACAGACACAGAGACAGAGACAGAGGCAGAGACAGAGACAGAGACAGAGACAGAGACAGAGACAGAGTCGGAGACAGAGACAGAGGGGTAAGAGACAATGACGGAGACGGAGACAGTGACTGCGACAGAGACAGAGACAGAGTCAGACACATAGATAGAGATAGAGACAGAGACAGAGACAGAGAAAGCGACAGATACAGTGACAGAGACAGAGACAGAGAGAGAGACAGAGACAGGGGCAGGGACAGGGACAGGGACAGGGACAGGGACAGGGACAGGGACAGAGACAGAGACAGAGACAGAGACAGAGACAGAGACAGAGACAGAGAGAGAGACAGAAACAGAGACAGAGACAGAGTGAGAGACATAGACAGGGACAGGGACAGAGACAGAGGTAGAGACAGAGACAGAGACAGAGACAGAAACAGATACAGAGACAGAGACAGAGACAGAGACAGAGACAGAAACAGAGACAGAGACAGAAACAGAGACAGAGACAGAGACAGAGACAGAGACAGAGACAGAGACAGAGACAGAGACAGGGACAGAGACAGAGGCAGAGACAGAGACAGAGACAGAGACAGAGACAGATACAGAGACAGAGACAGAGACAGAGACAGACACAGAGATAGAGACAGAGACAGAGACAGAGAGAGAGACAGAGACAGGGGCAGGGGCAGGGACAGGGACAGACACAGAGACAGAGACAGAGGCAGAGACAGAGACAGGGACAGAGACAGAGACAGAGACAGAAACAGAGACAGAGACAGAGACAGAGACAGAGACAGAGACAGAGACAGACACAGAGACAGAGTCAGAGACAGAGACAGAGAAAGAGACAGAGACAGAGACAGAGACAGAGACAGAGAAAGAGACAGAGACAGACACAGAGATAGAGACAGAGACAGACATAGAGAGAGAGACAGGGACAGGGACAGGGACAGGGACAGAGACAGAGGCAGAGACAGAGACAGAGACAGAAACAGAGGCAGAGACAGAGACAGAGACAGAGACAGAGACAGAGACAGAGACAGAGACAGAGACAGAGACAGAGACATAGACAGAGACAGAGACAGAGACAGAGACAGAGACAGAGATAGTGTCAGAGGCAGGGACAGAGGGAGAGACAGGAGACAAAGATGGAGTTAGAGGGGCAGGAGACAAACACGGAGAAAAAGACGGGGACAGAGACCGTCACCGAGACAGAGACAGAGACAGAGACAGAGACAGAAACAGAGACAGAGACAGAGACGGAGGGGTAAGAGACAACGACTGAAACAGAGACAGTGACTGAGACGGAGGCAAAGATAGAGACAGAGACAGAGACGGAGACAGAGACAGAGACAGAGACAGAGACAGAGACAGAGACGGAGACAGAGACAGAAACAGAGACAGAGACAGAGACAGAGACAGAGACAGAGACAGAGACAGAGACAGAGACAGACACAGAGACAGAGACAGAGACAGAGACAGAGAAAGAGACAGAGACAGAGACAGAGACAGAGACAGAGAAAGAGACAGAGACAGAGACAGAGACAGAGTCGGAGACAGAGACAGAGGGGTAAGAGACAATGACGGAGACGGAGGCAGTGACTGCGACAGAGACAGAGACAGAGTCAGACACATAGATAGAGATAGAGACAGAGACAGAGACAGAGACAGAGACAGAGACAGAGACAGAGACAGAGACAGAGACAGAGACAGAGACAGAGTGAGAGACATAGACAGGGACAGGGACAGAGACAGAGACAGAGACAGAGACAGAGACAGAGACAGATACAGAGACAGAGACAGAGACAGAGACAGAGACAGAGACAGACACAGAGACAGAGACAGAGACACAGACAGAGAAAGAGGCAGAGACAGAGACAGAGACAGAGACAGAGACAGACAGAGAGATAGAGACAGAGACAGACATAGAGAGAGAGACAGAGGCAGAGACAGAGACAGAGACAGACACAGAGGTAGAGACAGAGACAGAGACACAGAGAGAGACAGGAGACAAAGACGGAGAAAGTGGGGCAGGAGACAAACACGGAGAAAAAGACGGGGACAGAAACCGTCACCGAGACAGAGATAGAGACAGAGACAGAAACAGAGACAGAGACGGAGACAGAGACAGAGACAGAGACAGAGACAGAGACAGAGACAGAGACAGAGACAGAGACAGAGACAGAGACAGAGACATAGACAGAGACAGAGACAGAGACAGAGACAGAGACAGAGACAGAGATAGTGTCAGAGGCAGAGACAGAGGGAGAGACAGGAGACAAAGATGGAGTTAGAGGGGCAGGAGACAAACACGGAGAAAAAGACGGGGACAGAGACCGTCACCGAGACAGAGACAGAGACAGAGACAGAGACAGAGGCAGAGACGGAGGGGTAAGAGACAACGACGGAGACAGAAACAGTGACTGATACGGAGTCAAAGACAGAGACAGAGACAGAGACAGAGACAGAGACAGAGACAGAGACAGAGGCAGAGACAGAGACAGAGACGGAGACAAAGACGGAGACAAAGGCGGAGGCAAAGACGAAGACAGAGACCGATCCAGAGATAGAGACAGAGACAGAGACAGAGACAGAAAGAGAGACAGGAGACAAAGACGGTGATAGAGGGGCAGGACACAAACACGGAGAAAAAGACGGGGACAGTGACCGTGACCGAGACAGAGATAGAGACAGAGACAGATACAGAGACAGAGACAGAGACAGAGACAGAGACAGAGACAGAGACGGAGACATAGACAGAGACAGAGACAGAGACAGAGACAGAGACAGAGACAGAGACAGAGACAGAGATAGTGTCAGAGGCAGAGACAGAGGGAGAGACAGGAGACAAAGACGGAGTTAGAGGGGCAGGAGACAAACACGGAGAAAAAGACGGGGACAGAGACCGTCACCGAGACAGAGACAGAGACAGAGACAGAGACAGAGACAGAGGCAGAGACAGAGACAGAGACAGAGACAGAGACAGAGACAGAGACAGAGACCGAGACAGAGACAGAGACAGAGACAGAGACAGAGACAGAGACAACGACGGAGACAGAGACAGTGACTGAGACGGAGGCAAAGACAGAGACAGAGACAGAGACAGAGACAGAGACAGAGGCAGAGACAGAGACAGAGACAGAGACAGAGACAGAGACAGAGACAGAGACAGAGACTGAGACAGAGACAGAGACAGAGACAGGGACAGAGACGTAGACAGAGACAAAGACAGAGACAGAGACAGAGACAGAGACAGAGACAGAGACAGAGACAGAGACAGAGACAGAGACAGACACAGAGACAGAGACAGAGACAGACACAGAGATAGAGACAGAGAGAGAGAGACAGGAGACAAAGACGGAGATAGAGGGGCAGGAGAAAAACACGGAGAAAAAGACGGGGACAGAGACCGCCACCGAGACAGAGGCAGAGACAGAGACAGAGACAGAGACAGAGACAGAGACAGAGACAGAGACCGAGACAGAGACAGAGACAGAGACAGAGTCGGAGACAGAGACAGAGGGGTAAGAGACAATGACGGAGACGGAGACAGTGACTGCGACAGAGACAGAGACAGAGTCAGACACATAGATAGAGATAGAGACAGAGACAGAGACAGAGAAAGCGACAGATACAGTGACAGAGACAGAGACAGAGAGAGAGACAGAGACAGGGGCAGGGACAGGGACAGGGACAGGGACAGGGACAGGGACAGACACAGAGACAGAGACAGAGACAGAGACAGAGACAGAGACAGAGACAGAGACAGAGACAGAAACAGAGACAGAGACAGAGTGAGAGACATAGACAGGGACAGGGACAGAGACAGAGGTAGAGACAGAGACAGAGACAGAGACAGAAACAGATACAGAGACAGAGACAGAGACAGAGACAGAGACAGAAACAGAGACAGAGACAGAAACAGAGACAGAGACAGAGACAGAGACAGAGACAGAGACAGAGACAGAGACAGAGACAGGGACAGAGACAGAGGCAGAGACAGAGACAGAGACAGAGACAGAGACAGATACAGAGACAGAGACAGAGACAAAGACAGACACAGAGATAGAGACAGAGACAGAGACAGAGAGAGAGACAGAGACAGGGGCAGGGGCAGGGACAGGGACAGACACAGAGACAGAGACAGAGGCAGAGACAGAGACAGGGACAGAGACAGAGACAGAGACAGAAACAGAGACAGAGACAGAGACAGAGACAGAGACAGAGACAGGCACAGAGACAGAGTCAGAGACAGAGACAGAGAAAGAGACAGAGACAGAGACAGAGACAGAGACAGAGAAAGAGACAGAGACAGACACAGAGATAGAGACAGAGACAGACATACAGAGAGAGACAGGGACAGGGACAGGGACAGGGACAGAGACAGAGGCAGAGACAGAGACAGAGACAGACACAGAGGTAGAGACAGAGACAGAGACACAGAGAGAGACAGGAGACAAAGACGGAGAAAGTGGGGCAGGAGACAAACACGGAGAAAAAGACGGGGACAGAAACCGCCACCGAGACAGAGATAGAGACAGAGACAGAAACAGAGGCAGAGACAGAGACAGAGACAGAGACAGAGACAGAGAAAGAGACAGAGACAGACACAGAGATAGAGACAGAGACAGACATAGAGAGAGAGACAGGGACAGGGACAGGGACAGGGACAGAGACAGAGGCAGAGACAGAGACAGAGACAGAAACAGAGGCAGAGACAGAGACAGAGACAGAGACAGAGACAGAGACAGAGACAGAGACAGAGACAGAGACAGAGACATAGACAGAGACAGAGACAGAGACAGAGACAGAGACAGAGATAGTGTCAGAGGCAGGGACAGAGGGAGAGACAGGAGACAAAGATGGAGTTAGAGGGGCAGGAGACAAACACGGAGAAAAAGACGGGGACAGAGACCGTCACCGAGACAGAGACAGAGACAGAGACAGAGACAGAAACAGAGACAGAGACAGAGACGGAGGGGTAAGAGACAACGACTGAAACAGAGACAGTGACTGAGACGGAGGCAAAGATAGAGACAGAGACAGAGACGGAGACAGAGACAGAGACAGAGACAGAGACAGAGACAGAGACGGAGACAGAGACAGAAACAGAGACAGAGACAGAGACGGAGGGGTAAGAGACAACGACGGAAACAGAGACAGTTACTGAGACGGAGGCAAAGATAGAGACAGAGACAGAGACAGAGACAGAGGCAGAGACAGAGACAGAGACAGAGACAGAGACAGAGACAGAGACCGAGACAGAGACAGAGACAGAGACAGAGTCGGAGACAGAGACAGAGGGGTAAGAGACAATGACGGAGACGGAGACAGTGACTGCGACAGAGACAGAGACAGGGTCAGACACATAGATAGAGATAGAGACAGAGACAGAGACAGAGAAAGCCACAGATACAGTGACAGAGACAGAGACAGAGACACAGAGAGGGACAGGAGACAAAGACGGAGAAAGTGGGGCAGGAGACAAACACGGAGAAAAAGACGGGGACAGAGACCGTCACCGAGACAGAGGTAGAGACAGAGACAGAGACAGAGACAGAAACAGAGACAGAGACAGAGACAGAGACAGAGACAGAGACAGAGACAGAGACAGAAACAGAGACAGAGACAGAGACAGAGACAGAGACAGAGACAGAGACAGAGACAGAGACAGACACAGAGACAGAGACAGAGACAGAGACAGAGAAAGAGACAGAGACAGAGACAGAGACAGAGACAGAGAAAGAGACAGAGACAGAGACAGAGACAGAGTCGGAGACAGAGACAGAGGGGTAAGAGACAATGACGGAGACGGAGGCAGTGACTGCGACAGAGACAGAGACAGAGTCAGACACATAGATAGAGATAGAGACAGAGACAGAGACAGAGACAGAGACAGAGACAGAGACAGAGACAGAGACAGAGACAGAGACAGAGACAGAGTGAGAGACATAGACAGGGACAGGGACAGAGACAGAGACAGAGACAGAGACAGAGACAGAGACAGATACAGAGACAGAGACAGAGACAGAGACAGAGACAGAGACAGACACAGAGATAGAGACAGAGACAGAGACAGAGAGAGAGACAGAGACAGGGTCAGGGACAGGGACAGGGACAGACACAGAGACAGAGAGAGAGACAGAGACAGGGGCAGGGACAGGGACAGGGACAGACACAGAGACAGAGACAGAGGCAGAGACAGAGACAGAGACAGAGACAGAGACAGAGACAGAAACAGAGACAGAGACAGAGACACAGAGAGGGACAGGAGACAAAGACGGAGAAAGTGGGGCAGGAGACAAACACGGAGAAAAAGACGGGGACAGAGACCGTCACCGAGACAGAGGTAGAGACAGAGACAGAGACAGAGACAGAAACAGAGACAGAGACAGAGACAGAGACAGAGACAGAGACAGAGACAGAGACAGAAACAGAGACAGAGACAGAGACAGAGACAGAGACAGAGACAGAGACAGAGACAGAGACAGACACAGAAACAGAGACAGAGACAGAGACAGAGACAGAGACAGAGACAGAGACAGAGACAGAGACAGACACAGAGACAGAGACAGAGACAGAGACAGAGAAAGCGACAGAGACAGAGACAGAGACAGAGACAGAGAAAGAGAGAGAGACAGAGACAGAGACAGAGTCGGAGACAGAGACAGAGGGGTAAGAGACAATGACGGAGACGGAGGCAGTGACTGCGACAGAGTCAGAGACAGAGTCAGACACATAGATAGAGATAGAGACAGAGACAGAGACAGAGAAAGCGACAGATACAGTGACAGAGACAGAGACAGAGAGAGAGACAGAGACAGGGGCAGGGACAGGGACAGGGACAGGGACAGGGACAGACACAGAGACAGAGACAGAGACAGAGACAGAGACAGAGACAGAGACAGAGACAGAGACAGAGACAGAGACAGAGACAGAGACAGAGACAGAGACAGAGACAGAGACAGAGTGAGAGACATAGACAGGGACAGGGACAGAGACAGAGACAGAGACAGAGACAGAGACAGAGACAGAGACAGAGACAGAGACAGAGACAGAGACAGAGACAGAGACAGAGACAGAGACAGAGACAGAGACAGAGACAGACACAGAGATAGAGACAGAGACAGAGACAGAGAGAGAGACAGAGACAGGGGCAGGGACAGGGACAGGGACAGACACAGAGACAGAGAGAGAGACAGAGACAAGGGCAGGGACAGGGACAGGGACAGACACAGAGACAGAGACAGAGGCAGAGACAGAGACAGAGACAGAGACAGAGACAGAGACAGAGACAGAAACAGAGACAGAGACAGAGACACAGAGAGGGACAGGAGACAAAGACGGAGAAAGTGGGGCAGGAGACAAACACGGAGAAAAAGACGGGGACAGAGACCGTCACCGAGACAGAGGTAGAGACAGAGACAGAGACAGAGACAGAAACAGAGACAGAGACTGAGACAGAGACAGAGACAGAAACAGAGACAGAGACAGAGACAGAGACAGAGACAGAGACAGAGACAGAGACAGAGACAGAGACAGAGACAGAGACAGAGACAGAGACAGAGACAGACACAGAGACAGAGACAGAGACACAGACAGAGAAAGAGGCAGAGACAGAGACAGAGACAGAGACAGAGACAGCCACAGAGATAGAGACAGAGACAGACATAGAGAGAGAGACAGAGGCAGAGACAGAGACAGAGACAGACACAGAGGTAGAGACAGAGACAGAGACACAGAGAGAGACAGGAGACAAAGACGGAGAAAGTGGGGCAGGAGACAAACACGGAGAAAAAGACGGGGACAGAAACCGTCACCGAGACAGAGATAGAGACAGAGACAGAAACAGAGACAGAGACGGAGACAGAGACAGAGACAGAGACAGAGACAGAGACAGAGACAGAGACAGAGACAGAGACAGAGACAGAGACAGAGACATAGACAGAGACAGAGACAGAGACAGAGACAGAGACAGAGACAGAGATAGTGTCAGAGGCAGAGACAGAGGGAGAGACAGGAGACAAAGATGGAGTTAGAGGGGCAGGAGACAAACACGGAGAAAAAGACGGGGACAGAGACCGTCACCGAGACAGAGACAGAGACAGAGACAGAGACAGAGGCAGAGACGGAGGGGTAAGAGACAACGACGGAGACAGAAACAGTGACTGATACGGAGTCAAAGACAGAGACAGAGACAGAGACAGAGACAGAGACAGAGACAGAGACAGAGGCAGAGACAGAGACAGAGACGGAGACAAAGACGGAGACAAAGGCGGAGGCAAAGACGAAGACAGAGACCGATCCAGAGATAGAGACAGAGACAGAGACAGAGACAGAAAGAGAGACAGGAGACAAAGACGGTGATAGAGGGGCAGGACACAAACACGGAGAAAAAGACGGGGACAGTGACCGTGACCGAGACAGAGATAGAGACAGAGACAGATACAGAGACAGAGACAGAGACAGAGACAGAGACAGAGACAGAGACGGAGACATAGACAGAGACAGAGACAGAGACAGAGACAGAGACAGAGACAGAGACAGAGACAGAGATAGTGTCAGAGGCAGAGACAGAGGGAGAGACAGGAGACAAAGACGGAGTTAGAGGGGCAGGAGACAAACACGGAGAAAAAGACGGGGACAGAGACCGTCACCGAGACAGAGACAGAGACAGAGACAGAGACAGAGACAGAGGCAGAGACAGAGACAGAGACAGAGACAGAGACAGAGACAGAGACAGAGACCGAGACAGAGACAGAGACAGAGACAGAGACAGAGACAGAGACAACGACGGAGACAGAGACAGTGACTGAGACGGAGGCAAAGACAGAGACAGAGACAGAGACAGAGACAGAGACAGAGGCAGAGACAGAGACAGAGACAGAGACAGAGACAGAGACAGAGACAGAGACAGAGACTGAGACAGAGACAGAGACAGAGACAGGGACAGAGACGTAGACAGAGACAAAGACAGAGACAGAGACAGAGACAGAGACAGAGACAGAGACAGAGACAGAGACAGAGACAGAGACAGACACAGAGACAGAGACAGAGACAGACACAGAGATAGAGACAGAGAGAGAGAGACAGGAGACAAAGACGGAGATAGAGGGGCAGGAGAAAAACACGGAGAAAAAGACGGGGACAGAGACCGCCACCGAGACAGAGGCAGAGACAGAGACAGAGACAGAGACAGAGACAGAGACAGA
>CAMAOD020000270.1:650000-802500 GCA_945859595.2 Megachile willughbiella
AGACAGAGACAGAGACAGAGACTGAGACAGAGACAGAGACAGAGACAGGGACAGAGACGTAGACAGAGACAAAGACAGAGACAGAGACAGAGACAGAGACAGAGACAGAGACAGAGACAGAGACAGAGACAGACACAGAGACAGAGACAGAGACAGACACAGAGATAGAGACAGAGAGAGAGAGACAGGAGACAAAGACGGAGATAGAGGGGCAGGAGAAAAACACGGAGAAAAAGACGGGGACAGAGACCGCCACCGAGACAGAGGCAGAGACAGAGACAGAGACAGAGACAGAGACAGAGACAGAGATAGAGACAGAGACAGAGACAGAGGCAGAGACAGAGACAGAGACAGAGACAGAGACAGAGACAGAGATAGAGACAGAGACAGAGTGAGAGACATAGACAGGGACAGGGACAGAGACAGAGACAGAGACAGAGACAGAGACAGAGACAGAGACAGAGGCAGAGACAGAGACAGAGACAGAGACAGAGACAGAGACAGAAACAGAGACAGAGACAGAGACGGAGGGGTAAGAGACAACGACTGAAACAGAGACAGTGACTGAGACGGAGGCAAAGATAGAGACAGAGACAGAGACGGAGACAGAGACAGAGACAGAGACAGAGACAGAGACAGAGACGGAGACAGAGACAGAAACAGAGACAGAGACAGAGACGGAGGGGTAAGAGACAACGACGGAAACAGAGACAGTGACTGAGACGGAGGCAAAGATAGAGACAGAGACAGAGACAGAGACAGAGGCAGAGACAGAGACAGAGACAGAGACAGAGACAGAGACAGAGACAGAGACCGAGACAGAGACAGAGACAGAGACAGAGTCGGAGACAGAGACAGAGGGGTAAGAGACAATGACGGAGACGGAGACAGTGACTGCGACAGAGACAGAGACAGGGTCAGACACATAGATAGAGATAGAGACAGAGACAGAGACAGAGAAAGCCACAGATACAGTGACAGAGACAGAGACAGAGACACAGAGAGGGACAGGAGACAAAGACGGAGAAAGTGGGGCAGGAGACAAACACGGAGAAAAAGACGGGGACAGAGACCGTCACCGAGACAGAGGTAGAGACAGAGACAGAGACAGAGACAGAAACAGAGACAGAGACAGAGACAGAGACAGAGACAGAGACAGAGACAGAGACAGAAACAGAGACAGAGACAGAGACAGAGACAGAGACAGAGACAGAGACAGAGACAGACACAGAGACAGAGACAGAGACAGAGACAGAGAAAGAGACAGAGACAGAGACAGAGAAAGAGACAGAGACAGAGACAGAGACAGAGGGGTAAGAGACAATGACGGAGACGGAGGCAGTGACTGCGACAGAGACAGAGACAGAGTCAGACACATAGATAGAGATAGAGACAGAGACAGAGACAGAGACAGAGACAGAGACAGAGACAGAGACAGAGACAGAGACAGAGACAGAGACAGATACAGAGACACAGACAGAGACAGAGACAGAGACAGAGACAGACACAGAGATAGAGACAGAGACAGAGACGGAGGGGTAAGAGACAACGACGGAAACAGAGACAGTGACTGAGACGGAGGCAAAGATAGAGACAGAGGCAGAGACAGAGACAGAGACAGAGACAGAGACAGAGACAGAGACAGAGACAGAGACAGAGACAGAGACAGAGACAGAGACAGAGACAGAGACAGAGACAGAGACAGAGACAGAGACGGAGACAGAGACAGAGACAGAGACAGAGACTGAGAAAGAGACAGAGAAAGAGACGGAGACGGAGACAGAGATAGTGTCAGAGGCAGAGACAGAGGGAGAGACAGGAGACAAAGACGGAGTTAGAGGGGCAGGAGACTAACACGGAGAAAAAGATGGGGACAGAGACCGTCACCGAGACAGAGACAGAGACAGAGACAGAGACAGAGACAGAGACAGAGACAGAGGCAGAGACAGAGACAGAGACAGAGACAGAGACAGAGACAGAGACCGAGACAGAGACAGAGACAGAGACAGAGTCGGAGACAGAGACAGAGGGGTAAGAGACAATGACGGAGACGGAGACAGTGACTGCGACAGAGACAGAGACAGAGACAGAGACAGAGTCAGAGGCAGAGACAGAGACAGAGACAGAGACAGAGACAGAGACAGAGACAGAGACAGAGACAGAGACAGAGGCAGAGACAGAGACAGGGTCAGAGACAGAGACAGAGACAGAGACGGAGGGGTAGAGACATCGACGGAGACAGAGACAGTATCTGAGACGGTGGCAAAGACAGAGACAGAGACAGAGACAGAGACAGACACAGAGGTACAGACAGAGACAGTGACAGAGGGAGAGACAGGAGACAAAGGCGGAGTTAGAGGGGCAGGAGACAAACACGGAGAAAAAGACGGGGACAGAGACCGTCACCGAGACAGAGACAGAGACAGAGACAGAGACAGAGACAGAGACAGAGACAGAGACGGCGGGGTAAGAGACAACGACGGAGACAGAGACAGTGACTGAGACAGAGACAGAGACAGAGACAGAGACAGAGACAGAGACAGAGACAGAGACAGAGACAGAGACAGAGACAGAGATAGAGACAGAGACAGAGACAGAGACAGAGACAGAGACAGAGATAGTGTCAGAGGCAGAGACAGAGACAGAGACAGAAACAGAGACAGAGACAGAGACGGAGGGTTAAGAGACAACGACGGAGACAGAGACAGTGACTGATACGGAGGCAAAGACAGAGACAGAGACAGAGACAGAGACAGAGACAGAGACGGAGGGGTAAGAGACAACGACGGAGACAGAAACAGTGACTGATACGGAGGCAAAGACAGAGACAGAGACAGAGACAGAGACAGAGACAGAGACAGAGGCAGAGACAGAGGCAGAGACAGAGACAGAGACGGAGACAAAGACGGAGACAAAGGTGGAGGCAAAGACGAAGACAGAGACCGATCCAGAGATAGAGACAGAGACAGAGACAGAGACAGAAAGAGAGACAGGAGACAAAGACGGTGAAAGAGGGGCTGGAGACAAACACGGAGAAAAAGACGGGGACAGAGACCGTCACCGAGACAGAGATAGAGACAGAGACAGAAACAGAGACAGAGACAGAGACAGAGACAGAGACAGAGACAGAGGCAGAGACAGAGACAGAGACAGAGACAGAGACAGAGACAGAGACAGAGACAGAGACTGAGACAGAGACAGAGACAGAGACAGGGACAGAGACGTAGACAGAGACAAAGACAGAGACAGAGACAGAGACAGAGACAGAGACAGAGACAGAGACAGAGACAGAGACAGAGACAGAGACAGAGACAGAGACAGAGACAGAGACAGAGACAGAGACAGAGACAGAGACAGAGACAGAGACAGAGACAGAGACAGAGACAGAGACAGAGACAGAGACAGAGACAGAGACAGAGACAGAGACAGAGACAGACACAGAGATAGAGACAGAGAGAGAGAGACAGGAGACAAAGACGGAGATAGAGGGGCAGGAGAAAAACACGGAGAAAAAGACGGGGACAGAGACCGTCACCGAGACAGAGGCAGAGACAGAGACAGAGACAGAGACAGAGACAGAGACAGAGACAGAGACAGAGACAGAGACAGAGACAGAGACAGAGACAGAGACAGAGACAGAGACAGAGACAGAGACAGAGACAGAGACAGAGACAGAGACAGAGACAGAGACAGAGACAGAGACAGAGACAGAGACAGAGACAGAGACAGAGACAGAGACAGAGACAGAGACAGAGGGGTAAGAGACAACGACGGAAACAGAGACAGTGACTGAGACGGAGGCAAAGATAGAGACAGAGACAGAGACGGAGACAGAGACAGAGACAGAGACAGAGACAGAGACAGAGACAGAGACGGAGACAGAGACAGAGACAGAGGCAGAGACAGAGACAGGGACAGAGACAGAGACAGAGACAGAGACAGAGACGGAGGGGTAGAGACATCGACGGAGACAGAGACAGTATCTGAGACGGTAGGAAAGACAGAGACAGAGACAGAGACAGAGACAGACACAGAGATAGAGACAGAGACAGTGACAGAGGGAGAGACAGGAGACAAAGGCGGAGTTAGAGGGGCAGGAGACAAACACGGAGAAAAAGACGGGGACAGAGACCGTCACCGAGACAGAGACAGAGACAGAGGCAGAGACAGAGACAGAGGCAGAGACAGAGACAGAGACAGAGACAGAGGCCGAGACAGAGACAGAGACAGAGACAGAGACAGAGACAGAGACAGAGGCAGAGACAGAGACAGAGACAGAGACAGAGACAGAGACAGAGACAGAGACAGAGACAGAGACAGAGACAGAGTGAGAGACATAGACAGGGACAGGGACAGAGACAGAGACAGAGACAGAGACAGAGGCAGAGACAGAGACAGAGACAGAGACAGAGACAGAGACAGAGACAGAGACAGAGACAGAGACAGAGACAGAGACAGAGACAGAGACAGAGACAGAGACAGAGACAGAGACAGAGACAGAGACAGAGACAGAGACAGAGACAGGGGCAGGGACAGGGACAGGGACAGACACAGAGACAGAGACAGAGGCAGAGACAGAGACAGAGACAGAGACAGAGACAGAGACAGAGTCGGAGACAGAGACAGAGGGGTAAGAGACAATGACGGAGACGGAGACAGTGACTGCGACAGAGACAGAGACAGAGTCAGACACATAGATAGAGATAGAGACAGAGACAGAGACAGAGAAAGCGACAGATACAGTGACAGAGACAGAGACAGAGAGAGAGACAGAGACAGGGGCAGGGACAGGGACAGGGACAGGGACAGGGACAGGGACAGAGACAGAGACAGAGACAGAGACAGAGACAGAGACAGAGACAGAGACAGAGACAGAAACAGAGACAGAGACAGAGTGAGAGACATAGACAGGGACAGGGACAGAGACAGAGGTAGAGACAGAGACAGAGACAGAGACAGAAACAGATACAGAGACAGAGACAGAGACAGAGACAGAGACAGAAACAGAGACAGAGACAGAAACAGAGACAGAGACAGAGACAGAGACAGAGACAGAGACAGAGACAGAGACAGAGACAGGGACAGAGACAGAGGCAGAGACAGAGACAGAGACAGAGACAGATACAGAGACAGAGACAGAGACAGAGACAGACACAGAGATAGAGACAGAGACAGAGACAGAGAGAGAGACAGAGACAGGGGCAGGGGCAGGGACAGGGACAGACACAGAGACAGAGACAGAGGCAGAGACAGAGACAGGGACAGAGACAGAGACAGAGACAGAAACAGAGACAGAGACAGAGACAGAGACAGAGACAGAGACAGAGACAGACACAGAGACAGAGTCAGAGACAGAGACAGAGAAAGAGACAGAGACAGAGACAGAGACAGAGACAGAGAAAGAGACAGAGACAGACACAGAGATAGAGACAGAGACAGACATAGAGAGAGAGACAGGGACAGGGACAGGGACAGGGACAGAGACAGAGGCAGAGACAGAGACAGAGACAGAAACAGAGGCAGAGACAGAGACAGAGACAGAGACAGAGACAGAGACAGAGACAGAGACAGAGACAGAGACAGAGACAGAGACAGAGACAGAGACAGAGACCGAGACAGAGACAGAGACAGAGACAGAGTCGGAGACAGAGACAGAGGGGTAAGAGACAATGACGGAGACGGAGACAGTGACTGCGACAGAGACAGAGACAGGGTCAGACACATAGATAGAGATAGAGACAGAGACAGAGACAGAGAAAGCCACAGATACAGTGACAGAGACAGAGACAGAGACACAGAGAGGGACAGGAGACAAAGACGGAGAAAGTGGGGCAGGAGACAAACACGGAGAAAAAGACGGGGACAGAGACCGTCACCGAGACAGAGGTAGAGACAGAGACAGAGACAGAGACAGAAACAGAGACAGAGACAGAGACAGAGACAGAGACAGAGACAGAGACAGAGACAGAGACAGAAACAGAGACAGAGACAGAGACAGAGACAGAGACAGAGACAGAGACAGAGACAGAGACAGACACAGAGACAGAGACAGAGACAGAGACAGAGAAAGAGACAGAGACAGAGACAGAGACAGAGACAGAGAAAGAGACAGAGACAGAGACAGAGACAGAGTCGGAGACAGAGACAGAGGGGTAAGAGACAATGACGGAGACGGAGGCAGTGACTGCGACAGAGACAGAGACAGAGTCAGACACATAGATAGAGATAGAGACAGAGACAGAGACAGAGACAGAGACAGAGACAGAGACAGAGACAGAGACAGAGACAGAGACAGAGACAGAGACAGAGACAGAGTGAGAGACATAGACAGGGACAGGGACAGAGACAGAGACAGAGACAGAGACAGAGACAGATACAGAGACAGAGACAGAGACAGAGACAGAGACAGAGACAGACACAGAGATAGAGACAGAGACAGAGACAGAGAGAGAGACAGAGACAGGGGCAGGGACAGGGACAGGGACAGACACAGAGACAGAGAGAGAGACAGAGACAGGGGCAGGGACAGGGACAGGGACAGACACAGAGACAGAGACAGAGGCAGAGACAGAGACAGAGACAGAGACAGAGACAGAGACAGAAACAGAGACAGAGACAGAGACACAGAGAGGGACAGGAGACAAAGACGGAGAAAGTGGGGCAGGAGACAAACACGGAGAAAAAGACGGGGACAGAGACCGTCACCGAGACAGAGGTAGAGACAGAGACAGAGACAGAGACAGAAACAGAGACAGAGACAGAGACAGAGACAGAGACAGAGACAGAGACAGAGACAGAAACAGAGACAGAGACAGAGACAGAGACAGAGACAGAGACAGAGACAGAGACAGAGACAGACACAGAAACAGAGACAGAGACAGAGACAGAGACAGAGACAGAGACAGAGACAGAGACAGAGACAGACACAGAGACAGAGACAGAGACAGAGACAGAGACAGAGAAAGAGACAGAGACAGAGACAGAGACAGAGACAGAGAAAGAGAGAGAGACAGAGACAGAGACAGAGTCGGAGACAGAGACAGAGGGGTAAGAGACAATGACGGAGACGGAGGCAGTGACTGCGACAGAGTCAGAGACAGAGTCAGACACATAGATAGAGATAGAGACAGAGACAGAGACAGAGAAAGCGACAGATACAGTGACAGAGACAGAGACAGAGAGAGAGACAGAGACAGGGGCAGGGACAGGGACAGGGACAGGGACAGGGACAGACACAGAGACAGAGACAGAGACAGAGACAGAGACAGAGACAGAGACAGAGACAGAGACAGAGACAGAGACAGAGACAGAGACAGAGACAGAGACAGAGACAGAGACAGAGTGAGAGACATAGACAGGGACAGGGACAGAGACAGAGACAGAGACAGAGACAGAGACAGAGACAGAGACAGAGACAGAGACAGAGACAGAGACAGAGACAGAGACAGAGACAGAGACAGAGACAGAGACAGAGACAGACACAGAGATAGAGACAGAGACAGAGACAGAGAGAGAGACAGAGACAGGGGCAGGGACAGGGACAGGGACAGACACAGAGACAGAGAGAGAGACAGAGACAAGGGCAGGGACAGGGACAGGGACAGACACAGAGACAGAGACAGAGGCAGAGACAGAGACAGAGACAGAGACAGAGACAGAGACAGAGACAGAAACAGAGACAGAGACAGAGACACAGAGAGGGACAGGAGACAAAGACGGAGAAAGTGGGGCAGGAGACAAACACGGAGAAAAAGACGGGGACAGAGACCGTCACCGAGACAGAGGTAGAGACAGAGACAGAGACAGAGACAGAAACAGAGACAGAGACTGAGACAGAGACAGAGACAGAAACAGAGACAGAGACAGAGACAGAGACAGAGACAGAGACAGAGACAGAGACAGAGACAGAGACAGAGACAGAGACAGACACAGAGACAGAGACAGAGACAGAGACAGAGAAAGAGGCAGAGACAGAGACAGAGACAGAGACAGAGAAAGAGACAGAGACAGACACAGAGATAGAGACAGAGACAGACATAGAGAGAGAGACAGAGGCAGAGACAGAGACAGAGACAGACACAGAGGTAGAGACAGAGACAGAGACACAGAGAGAGACAGGAGACAAAGACGGAGAAAGTGGGGCAGGAGACAAACACGGAGAAAAAGACGGGGACAGAAACCGTCACCGAGACAGAGATAGAGACAGAGACAGAAACAGAGACAGAGACAGAGACAGAGACAGAGACAGAGACAGAGACAGAGACAGAGACAGAGACAGAGACAGAGACAGAGACAGAGACATAGACAGAGACAGAGACAGAGACAGAGACAGAGACAGAGACAGAGATAGTGTCAGAGGCAGAGACAGAGGGAGAGACAGGAGACAAAGATGGAGTTAGAGGGGCAGGAGACAAACACGGAGAAAAAGACGGGGACAGAGACCGTCACCGAGACAGAGACAGAGACAGAGACAGAGACAGAGGCAGAGACGGAGGGGTAAGAGACAACGACGGAGACAGAAACAGTGACTGATACGGAGGCAAAGACAGAGACAGAGACAGAGACAGAGACAGAGACAGAGACAGAGACAGAGGCAGAGACAGAGACAGAGACGGAGACAAAGACGGAGACAAAGGCGGAGGCAAAGACGAAGACAGAGACCGATCCAGAGATAGAGACAGAGACAGAGACAGAGACAGAAAGAGAGACAGGAGACAAAGACGGTGATAGAGGGGCAGGACACAAACACGGAGAAAAAGACGGGGACAGTGACCGTGACCGAGACAGAGATAGAGACAGAGACAGATACAGAGACAGAGACAGAGACAGAGACAGAGACAGAGACAGAGACAGAGACAGAGACAGAGACAGAGACAGAGACGGAGACATAGACAGAGACAGAGACAGAGACAGAGACAGAGACAGAGACAGAGACAGAGACAGAGACAGAGATAGTGTCAGAGGCAGAGACAGAGGGAGAGACAGGAGACAAAGACGGAGTTAGAGGGGCAGGAGACAAACACGGAGAAAAAGACGGGGACAGAGACCGTCACCGAGACAGAGACAGAGACAGAGACAGAGACAGAGACAGAGGCAGAGACAGAGACAGAGACAGAGACAGAGACAGAGACAGAGACCGAGACAGAGACAGAGACAGAGACAGAGACAGAGACAGAGTGAGAGACAGAGACAACGACGGAGACAGAGACAGTGACTGAGACGGAGGCAAAGACAGAGACAGAGACAGAGACAGAGACAGAGACAGAGGCAGAGACAGAGACAGAGACAGAGACAGAGACAGAGGCAGAGACAGAGACAGAGACAGAGACAGAGACAGAGACAGAGACAGAGACAGAGACAGAGACAGAGACATAGACAGAGACAGCGACAGAGACCGAGACAGAGACAGAGACAGAGACAGAGACAGAAACAGAGACAGAGACAGAGGCAGAGACAGAGACAGAGACAGAGACAGAGACAGAGACAGAGACAGAGACAGAGACAGAGACAGAGACATAGACAGAGACAGCGACAGAGACAGAGACAGAGGCAGAGACAGAGACAGAGACAGAGACAGAGACAGAGACAGAAACAGAGACAGAGACAGAGACGGAGGGGTAAGAGACAACGACTGAAACAGAGACGGTGACTGAGACGGAGGCAAAGATAGAGACAGAGACAGAGACGGAGACAGAGACAGAGACAGAGACAGAGACAGAGACAGAGACGGAGACGGAGACAGAAACAGAGACAGAGACAGAGACGGAGGGGTAAGGGACAACGACGGAAACAGAGACAGTGACTGAGACGGAGGCAAAGATAGAGACAGAGACAGAGACGGAGACAGAGACAGAGACAGAGACAGAGACAGAGACAGAGACAGAGACAGAGACAGAGACGGAGACAGAGACAGAGACAGAGACAGAGACAGAGACAGAGACAGAGACAGAGATAGAGACAGAGACAGAGTGAGAGACATAGACAGGGACAGGGACAGAGACAGAGACAGAGACAGAGACAGAGACAGAGACAGAGACAGATACAGAGACAGAGACAGAGACAGAGACAGAGACAGACACAGAGATAGAGACAGAGACAGAGACAGAGACAGAGACAGAGACAGAGACAGAGACAGAGACAGAGACAGAGACAGAGACAGAGACAGAGACAGAGTCAGAGACAGAGACAGAGACAGAGACAGAGAGAGAGACAGAGACAGAGACAGAGACGGAGACAGAGACAGAGACAGAGGCAGAGACAGAGACAGGGACAGAGACAGAGACAGAGACAGAGACAGAGACGGAGGGGTAGAGACATCGACGGAGACAGAGACAGTATCTGAGACGGTGGCAAAGACAGAGACAGAGACAGAGACAGAGACAGACACAGAGATAGAGACAGAGACAGTGACAGAGGGAGAGACAGGAGACAAAGGCGGAGTTAGAGGGGCAGGAGAAAAACACGGAGAAAAAGACGGGGACAGAGACCGTCACCGAGACAGAGACAGAGACAGAGACAGAGACAGAGGCAGAGGCAGAGACAGAGACAGAGACAGAGACAGAGACCGAGACAGAGACAGAGACAGAGACAGAGACAGAGACAGAGACAGAGGCAGAGACAGAGACAGAGACAGAGACAGAGACAGAGACAGAGACAGAGACAGAGACAGAGACAGAGACAGAGACAGAGTGAGAGACATAGACAGGGACAGGGACAGAGACAGAGGCGGAGACAGAGACAGAGACAGAGACAGAGACAGATACAGAGACAGAGACAGAGACAGAGACAGAGACAGAGACAGAGACAGAGACAGAGACAGAGACAGAGACAGAGACATAGACAGAGACAGCGACAGAGACAGAGACAGAGGCAGAGACAGAGACAGAGACAGAGACAGAGACAGAGACAGAAACAGAGACAGAGACAGAGACGGAGGGGTAAGAGACAACGACTGAAACAGAGACGGTGACTGAGACGGAGGCAAAGATAGAGACAGAGACAGAGACGGAGACAGAGACAGAGACAGAGACAGAGACAGAGACAGAGACGGAGACGGAGACAGAAACAGAGACAGAGACAGAGACGGAGGGGTAAGGGACAACGACGGAAACAGAGACAGTGACTGAGACGGAGGCAAAGATAGAGACAGAGACAGAGACGGAGACAGAGACAGAGACAGAGACAGAGACAGAGACAGAGACAGAGACAGAGACGGAGACAGAGACAGAGACAGAGGCAGAGACAGAGACAGAGACAGAGACAGAGATAGAGACAGAGACAGAGTGAGAGACATAGACAGGGACAGGGACAGAGACAGAGACAGAGACAGAGACAGAGACAGAGACAGAGACAGATACAGAGACAGAGACAGAGACAGAGACAGAGACAGACACAGAGATAGAGACAGAGACAGAGACAGAGACAGAGACAGAGACAGAGACAGAGACAGAGACAGAGACAGAGACAGAGACAGAGACAGAGACAGAGACAGAGACAGAGTCAGAGACAGAGACAGAGACAGAGACAGAGAGAGAGACAGAGACAGAGACAGAGACGGAGACAGAGACAGAGACAGAGGCAGAGACAGAGACAGGGACAGAGACAGAGACAGAGACAGAGACAGAGACGGAGGGGTAGAGACATCGACGGAGACAGAGACAGTATCTGAGACGGTGGCAAAGACAGAGACAGAGACAGAGACAGAGACAGACACAGAGATAGAGACAGAGACAGTGACAGAGGGAGAGACAGGAGACAAAGGCGGAGTTAGAGGGGCAGGAGAAAAACACGGAGAAAAAGACGGGGACAGAGACCGTCACCGAGACAGAGACAGAGACAGAGACAGAGACAGAGGCAGAGGCAGAGACAGAGACAGAGACAGAGACAGAGACCGAGACAGAGACAGAGACAGAGACAGAGACAGAGACAGAGACAGAGGCAGAGACAGAGACAGAGACAGAGACAGAGACAGAGACAGAGACAGAGACAGAGACAGAGACAGAGACAGAGACAGAGTGAGAGACATAGACAGGGACAGGGACAGAGACAGAGGCGGAGACAGAGACAGAGACAGAGACAGAGACAGATACAGAGACAGAGACAGAGACAGAGACAGAGACAGAGACAGAGACAGAGACAGAGACAGAGACAGAGACAGAGACAGAGACAGAGACAGAGACAGAGGCAGAGACAGAGACAGAGACAGAGACAGAGACAGAGACAGAAACAGAGACAGAGACAGAGACGGAGGGGTAAGAGACAACGACGGAAACAGAGACAGTGACTGAGACGGAGGCAAAGATAGAGACAGAGACAGAGACGGAGACAGAGACAGAGACAGAGACAGAGACAGAGACAGAGACAGAGACAGAGACGGAGACAGAGACAGAAACAGAGACAGAGACAGAGACGGAGGGGTAAGAGACAACGACGGAAACAGAGACAGTGACTGAGACGGAGGCAAAGATAGAGACAGAGACAGAGACGGAGACAGAGACAGAGACAGAGACAGAGACAGAGACAGAGACAGAGACAGAGACGGAGACGGAGACAAAGGCGGAGGCAAAGACGAAGACAGAGACCGATCCAGAGAGAGAGACAGAGACAGAGACAGAGACAGAACGAGAGACAGGAGACAAAGACGGTGATAGAGGGGCAGGAGACAAACACGGAGAAAAAGACGGGGACAGAGACCGTCACCGAGACAGAGACAGAGACAGAGACAGAGACAGAGACAGAGGCAGAGGCAGAGACAGAGACAGAGACAGAGACAGAGACAGAAACAGAGACAGAGACAGAGACGGAGGGGTAAGAGACAACGACGGAAACAGAGACAGTGACTGAGACGGAGGCAAAGATAGAGACAGAGACAGAGACGGAGACAGAGACAGAGACAGAGACAGAGACAGAGACAGAGACAGAGACGGAGACAGAGACAGAAACAGAGACAGAGACAGAGACGGAGGGGTAAGAGACAACGACGGAAACAGAGACAGTGACTGAGACGGAGGCAAAGATAGAGACAGAGGCAGAGACAGAGACAGAGACAGAGACAGAGACAGAGACACAGACAGAGACAGAGACAGAGACAGAGACAGAGACAGAGACAGAGACAGAGACAGAGACAGAGACAGAGACAGAGACAGAGACAGAGACAGAGACAGAGACAGAGACAGAGACAGAGACAGAGACAGAGACAGAGACAGAGACAGAGACAGAGACTGAGAAAGAGACAGAGAAAGAGACGGAGACGGAGACAGAGATAGTGTCAGAGGCAGAGACAGAGGGAGAGACAGGAGACAAAGACGGAGTTAGAGGGGCAGGAGACAAACACGGAGAAAAAGATGGGGACAGAGACCGTCACCGAGACAGAGACAGAGACAGAGACAGAGACAGAGACAGAGACAGAGACAGAGACAGAGACAGAGACAGAGACAGAGACAGAGGCAGAGACAGAGACAGAGACAGAGACAGAGACAGAGACAGAGACCGAGACAGAGACAGAGACAGAGACAGAGTCGGAGACAGAGACAGAGGGGTAAGAGACAATGACGGAGACGGAGACAGTGACTGCGACAGAGACAGAGACAGAGACAGAGACAGAGTCAGAGGCAGAGACAGAGACAGAGACAGAGACAGAGACAGAGACAGAGACAGAGACAGAGACAGAGACAGAGGCAGAGACAGAGACAGGGTCAGAGACAGAGACAGAGACAGAGACGGAGGGGTAGAGACATCGGCGGAGACAGAGACAGTATCTGAGACGGTGGCAAAGACAGAGACAGAGACAGAGACAGAGACAGACACAGAGGTAGAGACAGAGACAGTGACAGAGGGAGAGACAGGAGACAAAGGCGGAGTTAGAGGGGCAGGAGACAAACACGGAGAAAAAGACGGGGACAGAGACCGTCACCGAGACAGAGACAGAGACAGAGACAGAGACAGAGGCAGAGACAGAGACAGAGACAGAGACAGAGACCGAGACAGAGACAGAGACAGAGACAGAGACAGAGACAGAGACAGAGGCAGAGACAGAGACAGAGACAGAGACAGAGACAAAGACAGAGACAGAGGCAGAGACAGAGACAGAGACAGAGACAGAGACAGAGACAGAGACAGAGACAGAGACAGAGACAGAGACAGAGACAGACACAGAGACAGAGACAGAGACAGAGACTGAGAAAGAGACAGAGAAAGAGACGGAGACAGAGACAGAGATAGTGTCAGAGGCAGAGACAGAGGGAGAGACAGGAGACAAAGACGGAGTTAGAGGGGCAGGAGACAAACACGGAGAAAAAGACGGGGACAGAGACCGTCACCGAGACAGAGACAGAGACAGAGACAGAGACAGAGACAGAGACAGAGACAGAGACAGAGACAGAGGCAGAGACAGAGACAGAGACAGAGACAGAGACAGAGACAGAGACCGAGACAGAGACAGAGACAGAGACAGAGTCGGAGACAGAGACAGAGGGGTAAGAGACAATGACGGAGACGGAGACATTGACTGCGACAGAGACAGAGACAGAGACCGAGACAGAGTCAGAGGCAGAGACAGAGACAGAGACAGAGACAGAGACAGAGACAGAGACAGAGACAGAGACAGAGACAGAGACAGAGACAGAGACAGACACAGAGGTAGAGACAGAGGTAGAGACAGAGACAGAGACAGAGAGAGAGACAGGAGACAAAGACGGAGATAGAGGGGCAGGAGACAAACACGGAGAAAAAGACGGGGACAGTGACCGTGACCGAGACAGAGATAGAGACAGAGACAGAGACAGAGGCAGAGACAGAGACAGAGACAGAGACAGAGACCGAGACAGAGACAGAGACAGAGACAGAGACAGAGACAGAGACAGAGACAGAGACAGAGACAGAGACAGAGACAGAGACAGAGACAGAGACAGAGACAGAGACAGAGACAGAGACAGAGACAGAGACAGAGACAGAGACAGAGACAGAGACAGAGACAGAGACAGAGACAGAGACAGAGACAGAGACTGAGAAAGAGACAGAGAAAGAGACGGAGACAGAGACAGAGATAGTGTCAGAGGCAGAGACAGAGGGAGAGACAGGAGACAAAGACGGAGTTAGAGGGGCAGGAGACAAACACGGAGAAAAAGAAAGGGGACAGAGACCGTCACCGAGACAGAGACAGAGACAGAGACAGAGACAGAGACAGAGACAGAGACAGAGACAGAGGCAGAGACAGAGACAGAGACAGAGACAGAGACAGAGACAGAGACAGAGACAGAGACAGAGACAGAGACAGAGACAGAGACAGAGACAGAGACAGAGACAGAGACAGAGACAGAGACAGAGACAGAGACAGAGACAGAGACGGCGGGGTAAGAGACAACGACGGAGACAGAGACAGTGACTGAGACAGAGACAGAGACAGAGACAGAGACAGAGACAGAGATAGAGACAGAGACAGAGATAGAGACAGAGATAGTGTCAGAGGCAGAGACAGAGACAGAGACAGAGATAGAGACAGAGACAGAGACAGAGACAGAGATAGTGTCAGAGGCAGAGACAGAGACAGAGACAGAGACAGAGACAGAGACAGAGACGGAGGGTTAAGAGACAACGACGGAGACAGAGACAGTGACTGATACGGAGGCAAAGACAGAGACAGAGACAGAGACAGAGACAGAGACAGAGACAGAAAGAGAGACAGGAGACAAAGACGGTGATAGAGGGGCAGGAGACAAACACGGAGAAAAAGACGGGGACAGTGACCGTGACCGAGACAGAGATAGAGACAGAGACAGAGACAGAGACAGAGACAGAGACAGAGACAGAGACGGAGACATAGACAGAGACAGAGACAGAGACCGAGACAGAGACAGAGACAGAGACAGAGACAGAGACAGAGACAGAGACCGAGACAGAGACAGAGACAGAGACAGAGACAGAGACAGAGACGGAGGGGTAAGAGACAACGACGGAGACAGAGACAGTGACTGAGACGGAGGCAAAGACAGAGACAGAGACAGAGACAGAGACAGAGACAGAGACAGAGACAGAGACAGAGACAGAGACAGAGACGTAGACAGAGACAGAGACAGAGACAGAGACAGAGACAGAGACAGAGACAGAGACAGAGACGGAGACATAGACAGAGACAGAGACAGAGACAGAGACAGAGACAGAGACAGAGACAGAGACAGAGACAGAGACAGAGACAGAGACAGAGACAGAGACAGACACAGAGATAGAGACAAAGAGAGAGAGACAGGAGACAAAGACGGAGATAGAGGGGCAGGAGAAAAACACGGAGAAAAAGACGGGGACAGAGACCGTCACCGAGACAGAGGCAGAGACAGAGACAGAGACAGAGATAGAGACAGAGACAGAGACAGAGACAGAGACAGAGACAGAGACAGAGACAGAGACAGAGACAGAGACAGAGACAGAGACAGAGACAGAGACAGAGACAGAGACAGAGACAGAGACAGAGACAGAGACAGAGACAGAGACAGAGACAGAGACAGAGACAGAGACAGAGACAGAGACAGAGACAGAGACAGAGACAGAGGCAGAGACAGAGACAGAGACAGAGACAGAGACAGAGACAGAAACAGAGACAGAGACAGAGACGGAGGGGTAAGAGACAACGACTGAAACAGAGACAGTGACTGAGACGGAGGCAAAGATAGAGACAGAGACAGAGACGGAGACAGAGACAGAGACAGAGACAGAGACAGAGACAGAGACAGAGACGGAGACAGAGGCAGAAACAGAGACAGAGACAGAGACGGAGGGGTAAGGGACAACGACGGAAACAGAGACAGTGACTGAGACGGAGGCAAAGATAGAGACAGAGACAGAGACGGAGCTAGAGACAGAGACAGAGACAGAGACAGAGACAGAGACAGAGACGGAGACAGAGACAGAGACGGAGGGGTAAGAGACAACGACTGAAACAGAGACAGTGACTGAGACGGAGGCAAAGATAGAGACAGAGACAGAGACGGAGACAGAGACAGAGACAGAGACAGAGACAGAGACAGAGACGGAGCCAGAGACAGAAACAGAGGCAGAGACAGAGACAGGGACAGAGACAGAGACAGAGACAGAGACAGAGACGGTGGCAAAGACAGAGACAGAGACAGAGACAGAGACAGACACAGAGATAGAGACAGAGACAGTGACAGAGGGAGAGACAGGAGACAAAGGCGGAGTTAGAGGGGCAGGAGACAAACACGGAGAAAAAGACGGGGACAGAGACCGTCACCGAGACAGAGACAGAGACAGAGACAGAGGCAGAGACAGAGACAGAGACAGAGACAGAGACCGAGACAGAGACAGAGACAGAGACAGAGACAGAGACAGAGACAGAGGCAGAGACAGAGACAGAGACAGAGACAGAGACAGAGACAGAGACAGAGACAGAGACAGAGACAGAGACATAGACAGAGGCAGCGACAGAGACAGAGACAGAGGCAGAGACAGAGACAGAGACAGAGACAGAGACAGAGACAGAAACAGAGACAGAGACAGAGACGGAGGGGTAAGAGACAACGACTGAAACAGAGACAGTGACTGAGACGGAGGCAAAGATAGAGACAGAGACAGAGACGGAGACAGAGACAGAGACAGAGACAGAGACAGAGACGGAGACAGAGATAGAGACAGAGGCAGAGACAGAGACAGGGACAGAGACAGAGACAGAGACAGAGACAGAGACGGAGGGGTAGAGACATCGACGGAGACAGAGACAGTATCTGAGACGGTGGCAAAGACAGAGACAGAGACAGAGACAGAGACAGACACATAGATAGAGACAGAGACAGTGACAGAGGGAGAGACAGGAGACAAAGGCGGAGTTAGAGGGGCAGGAGACAAACACGGAGAAAAAGACGGGGACAGAGACCGTCACCGAGACAGAGACAGAGACAGAGACAGAGACAGAGACAGAGACAGAGACAGAGACAGAGACAGAGGCAGAGACAGAGACAGAGACAGAGACAGAGACAGAGACAGAGACCGAGACAGAGACAGAGACAGAGACAGAGTCGGAGACAGAGACAGAGGGGTAAGAGACAATGACGGAGACGGAGACATTGACTGCGACAGAGACAGAGACAGAGACCGAGACAGAGTCAGAGGCAGAGACAGAGACAGAGACAGAGACAGAGACAGAGACAGAGACAGAGACAGAGACAGAGACAGAGACAGAGACAGAGACAGACACAGAGGTAGAGACAGAGGTAGAGA
Source organism: Megachile willughbiella (assembly GCA_945859595.2). Taxonomy (NCBI): domain Eukaryota; kingdom Metazoa; phylum Arthropoda; class Insecta; order Hymenoptera; family Megachilidae; genus Megachile; species Megachile willughbiella. The sequence goes on from CAMAOD020000270.1 coordinate 668,226, forward strand.
CAGAGACAGAGACAGAGAGAGAGACAGGAGACAAAGACGGAGATAGAGGGGCAGGAGACAAACACGGAGAAAAAGACGGGGACAGTGACCGTGACCGAGACAGAGATAGAGACAGAGACAGAGACAGAGGCAGAGACAGAGACAGAGACAGAGACAGAGACCGAGACAGAGACAGAGACAGAGACAGAGACAGAGACAGAGACAGAGACAGAGACAGAGACAGAGACAGAGACAGAGACAGAGACAGAGACAGAGACAGAGACAGAGACAGAGACAGAGACAGAGACAGAGACAGAGACAGAGACAGAGACAGAGACAGAGACAGAGACAGAGACAGAGACAGAGACTGAGAAAGAGACAGAGAAAGAGACGGAGACAGAGACAGAGATAGTGTCAGAGGCAGAGACAGAGGGAGAGACAGGAGACAAAGACGGAGTTAGAGGGGCAGGAGACAAACACGGAGAAAAAGAAAGGGGACAGAGACCGTCACCGAGACAGAGACAGAGACAGAGACAGAGACAGAGACAGAGACAGAGACAGAGACAGAGGCAGAGACAGAGACAGAGACAGAGACAGAGACAGAGACAGAGACAGAGACAGAGACAGAGACAGAGACAGAGACAGAGACAGAGACAGAGACAGAGACAGAGACAGAGACAGAGACAGAGACAGAGACAGAGACAGAGACGGCGGGGTAAGAGACAACGACGGAGACAGAGACAGTGACTGAGACAGAGACAGAGACAGAGACAGAGACAGAGACAGAGATAGAGACAGAGACAGAGATAGAGACAGAGATAGTGTCAGAGGCAGAGACAGAGACAGAGACAGAGATAGAGACAGAGACAGAGACAGAGACAGAGATAGTGTCAGAGGCAGAGACAGAGACAGAGACAGAGACAGAGACAGAGACAGAGACGGAGGGTTAAGAGACAACGACGGAGACAGAGACAGTGACTGATACGGAGGCAAAGACAGAGACAGAGACAGAGACAGAGACAGAGACAGAGACAGAAAGAGAGACAGGAGACAAAGACGGTGATAGAGGGGCAGGAGACAAACACGGAGAAAAAGACGGGGACAGTGACCGTGACCGAGACAGAGATAGAGACAGAGACAGAGACAGAGACAGAGACAGAGACAGAGACAGAGACGGAGACATAGACAGAGACAGAGACAGAGACCGAGACAGAGACAGAGACAGAGACAGAGACAGAGACAGAGACAGAGACCGAGACAGAGACAGAGACAGAGACAGAGACAGAGACAGAGACGGAGGGGTAAGAGACAACGACGGAGACAGAGACAGTGACTGAGACGGAGGCAAAGACAGAGACAGAGACAGAGACAGAGACAGAGACAGAGACAGAGACAGAGACAGAGACAGAGACAGAGACGTAGACAGAGACAGAGACAGAGACAGAGACAGAGACAGAGACAGAGACAGAGACGGAGACATAGACAGAGACAGAGACAGAGACAGAGACAGAGACAGAGACAGAGACAGAGACAGAGACAGAGACAGAGACAGAGACAGAGACAGAGACAGAGACAGACACAGAGATAGAGACAAAGAGAGAGAGACAGGAGACAAAGACGGAGATAGAGGGGCAGGAGAAAAACACGGAGAAAAAGACGGGGACAGAGACCGTCACCGAGACAGAGGCAGAGACAGAGACAGAGACAGAGATAGAGACAGAGACAGAGACAGAGACAGAGACAGAGACAGAGACAGAGACAGAGACAGAGACAGAGACAGAGACAGAGACAGAGACAGAGACAGAGACAGAGACAGAGACAGAGACAGAGACAGAGACAGAGACAGAGACAGAGACAGAGACAGAGACAGAGACAGAGACAGAGACAGAGACAGAGACAGAGGCAGAGACAGAGACAGAGACAGAGACAGAGACAGAGACAGAAACAGAGACAGAGACAGAGACGGAGGGGTAAGAGACAACGACTGAAACAGAGACAGTGACTGAGACGGAGGCAAAGATAGAGACAGAGACAGAGACGGAGACAGAGACAGAGACAGAGACAGAGACAGAGACAGAGACAGAGACGGAGACAGAGGCAGAAACAGAGACAGAGACAGAGACGGAGGGGTAAGGGACAACGACGGAAACAGAGACAGTGACTGAGACGGAGGCAAAGATAGAGACAGAGACAGAGACGGAGCTAGAGACAGAGACAGAGACAGAGACAGAGACAGAGACAGAGACGGAGACAGAGACAGAGACGGAGGGGTAAGAGACAACGACTGAAACAGAGACAGTGACTGAGACGGAGGCAAAGATAGAGACAGAGACAGAGACGGAGACAGAGACAGAGACAGAGACAGAGACAGAGACAGAGACGGAGCCAGAGACAGAAACAGAGGCAGAGACAGAGACAGGGACAGAGACAGAGACAGAGACAGAGACAGAGACGGTGGCAAAGACAGAGACAGAGACAGAGACAGAGACAGACACAGAGATAGAGACAGAGACAGTGACAGAGGGAGAGACAGGAGACAAAGGCGGAGTTAGAGGGGCAGGAGACAAACACGGAGAAAAAGACGGGGACAGAGACCGTCACCGAGACAGAGACAGAGACAGAGACAGAGGCAGAGACAGAGACAGAGACAGAGACAGAGACCGAGACAGAGACAGAGACAGAGACAGAGACAGAGACAGAGACAGAGGCAGAGACAGAGACAGAGACAGAGACAGAGACAGAGACAGAGACAGAGACAGAGACAGAGACAGAGACATAGACAGAGGCAGCGACAGAGACAGAGACAGAGGCAGAGACAGAGACAGAGACAGAGACAGAGACAGAGACAGAAACAGAGACAGAGACAGAGACGGAGGGGTAAGAGACAACGACTGAAACAGAGACAGTGACTGAGACGGAGGCAAAGATAGAGACAGAGACAGAGACGGAGACAGAGACAGAGACAGAGACAGAGACAGAGACGGAGACAGAGATAGAGACAGAGGCAGAGACAGAGACAGGGACAGAGACAGAGACAGAGACAGAGACAGAGACGGAGGGGTAGAGACATCGACGGAGACAGAGACAGTATCTGAGACGGTGGCAAAGACAGAGACAGAGACAGAGACAGAGACAGACACATAGATAGAGACAGAGACAGTGACAGAGGGAGAGACAGGAGACAAAGGCGGAGTTAGAGGGGCAGGAGACAAACACGGAGAAAAAGACGGGGACAGAGACCGTCACCGAGACAGAGACAGAGACAGAGACAGAGACAGAGGCAGAGACAGAGACAGAGACAGAGACAGAGACAGAGACAGAGACAGAGACAGAGACCGAGACAGAGACAGAGACAGAGACAGAGACAGACACAGAGGTAGAGACAGAGACAGAGACAGAGAGAGAGATAGGAGACAAAGACGGAGATAGAGGGGCAGGAGACAAACACGGAGAAAAAGACGGGGACAGTGACCGTGACCGAGACAGAGATAGAGACAGAGACAGAAACAGAGACAGAGACAGAGACAGAGACAGAGACAGAGACAGAGACAGAGACAGAGACAGAGACAGAGACAGAGACAGAGACAGAGACAGAGACAGAGACAGAGACAGAGACGGAGACAGAGACAGAGACAGAGACAGAGACGGAGACAGAGACAGAGACAGAGACAGAGACAGAGACAGAGACAGAGATAGAGACAGAGACAGAGTGAGAGACATAGACAGGGACAGGGACAGAGACAGAGATAGAGACAGAGACAGAGACAGAGACAGAGACAGAGACAGATACAGAGACAGAGACAGAGACAGAGACAGAGACAGACACAGAGATAGAGACAGAGACAGAGACAGAGACAGAGACAGAGACAGAGACAGAGACAGAGACAGAGACAGAGACAGAGACAGAGACAGAGACAGAGACAGAGACAGAGACAGAGTCAGAGACAGAGACAGAGACAGAGAGAGAGACAGAGACAGAGACAGAGACGGAGACAGAGACAGAGACAGAGGCAGAGACAGAGACAGGGACAGAGACAGAGACAGAGACAGAGACAGAGACGGAGGGGTAGAGACATCGACGGAGACAGAGACAGTATCTGAGACGGTGGCAAAGACAGAGACAGAGACAGAGACAGAGACAGACACAGAGATAGAGACAGAGACAGTGACAGAGGGAGAGACAGGAGACAAAGGCGGAGTTAGAGGGGCAGGAGACAAACACGGAGAAAAAGACGGGGACAGAGACCGTCACCGAGACAGAGACAGAGACAGAGACAGAGACAGAGGCAGAGACAGAGACAGAGACAGAGACAGAGACCGAGACAGAGACAGAGACAGAGACAGAGACAGAGACAGAGACAGAGGCAGAGACAGAGACAGAGACAGAGACAGAGACAGAGACAGAGACAGAGACATAGACAGAGGCAGCGACAGAGACAGAGACAGAGGCAGAGACAGAGACAGAGACAGAGACAGAGACAGAGACAGAAACAGAGACAGAGACAGAGACGGAGGGGTAAGAGACAACGACTGAAACAGAGACAGTGACTGAGACGGAGGCAAAGATAGAGACAGAGACAGAGACGGAGACAGAGACAGAGAAAGAGACAGAGACAGAGACAGAGACGGAGACGGAGACAGAAACAGAGACAGAGACAGAGACGGAGGGGTAAGGGACAACGACGGAAACAGAGACAGTGACTGAGACGGAGGCAAAGATAGAGACAGAGACAGAGACGGAGACAGAGACAGAGACAGAGACAGAGACAGAGACGGAGACAGAGACAGAGACAGAGACAGAGACAGAGACAGAGACAGAGATAGAGACAGAGACAGAGTGAGAGACATAGACAGGGACAGGGACAGAGACAGAGACAGAGACAGAGACAGAGACAGAGACAGAGACAGAGACAGATACAGAGACAGAGACAGAGACAGAGACAGAGACAGAGACAGACACAGAGATAGAGACAGAGACAGAGACAGAGACAGAGACAGAGACAGAGACAGAGACAGAGACAGAGACAGAGACAGAGACAGAGTCAGAGACAGAGACAGAGACAGAGACAGAGAGAGAGACAGAGACAGAGACAGAGACGGAGACAGAGACAGAGACAGAGGCAGAGACAGAGACAGGGACAGAGACAGAGACAGAGACAGAGACAGAGACGGAGGGGTAGAGACATCGACGGAGACAGAGACAGTATCTGAGACGGTGGCAAAGACAGAGACAGAGACAGAGACAGAGACAGACACAGAGATAGAGACAGAGACAGTGACAGAGGGAGAGACAGGAGACAAAGGCGGAGTTAGAGGGGCAGGAGACAAACACGGAGAAAAAGACGGGGACAGAGACCGTCACCGAGACAGAGACAGAGACAGAGACAGAGACAGAGGCAGAGACAGAGACAGAGACAGAGACAGAGACAGAGACAGAGACAGAGACAGAGACCGAGACAGAGACAGAGACAGAGACAGAGACAGAGACAGAGACAGAGACAGACACAGAGGTAGAGACAGAGACAGAGACAGAGAGAGAGACAGGAGACAAAGACGGAGATAGAGGGGCAGGAGACAAACACGGAGAAAAAGACGGGGACAGTGACCGTGACCGAGACAGAGATAGAGACAGAGACAGAAACAGAGACAGAGACAGAGACAGAGACAGAGACAGAGACAGAGACAGAGACAGAGACAGAGACAGAGACAGAGACAGAGACAGAGACAGAGACAGAGACAGAGACAGAGACAGAGACAGAGACAGAGACAGAGACGGCGGGGTAAGAGACAACGACGGAGACAGAGACAGTGACTGAGACAGAGACAGAGACAGAGACAGAGACAGAGACAGAGACAGAGACAGAGACAGAGACAGAGACAGAGACAGAGACAGAGATAGAGACAGAGACAGAGACAGAGACAGAGATAGTGTCAGAGGCAGAGACAGAGACAGAGACAGAAACGGAGACAGAGACAGAGACGGAGGGTTAAGAGACAACGACGGAGACAGAGACAGTGACTGATACGGAGGCAAAGACAGAGACAGAGACAGAGACAGAGACAGAGACAGAGACGGAGGGGTAAGAGACAACGACGGAGACAGAAACAGTGACTGATACGGAGGCAAAGACAGAGACAGAGACAGAGACAGAGACAGAGACAGAGACAGAGGCAGAGACAGAGGCAGAGACAGAGACAGAGACGGAGACAAAGACGGAGACAAAGGTGGAGGCAAAGACGAAGACAGAGACCGATCCAGAGATAGAGACAGAGACAGAGACAGAGACAGAAAGAGAGACAGGAGACAAAGACGGTGAAAGAGGGGCTGGAGACAAACACGGAGAAAAAGACGGGGACAGAGACCGTCACCGAGACAGAGATAGAGACAGAGACAGAAACAGAGACAGAGACAGAGACAGAGACAGAGACAGAGACAGAGACAGAGACAGAGACAGAGACAGAGACAGAGATAGAGACAGAGACAGAGACAGAGACAGAGATAGTGTCAGAGGCAGAGACAGAGACAGAGACAGAGACAGAGACAGAGACAGAGACGGAGGGTTAAGAGACAACGACGGAGACAGAGACAGTGACTGATACGGAGGCAAAGACAGAGACAGAGACAGAGACAGAGACAGAGACAGAGACAGAAAGAGAGACAGGAGACAAAGACGGTGATAGAGGGGCAGGAGACAAACACGGAGAAAAAGACGGGGACAGTGACCGTGACCGAGACGGAGATAGAGACAGAGACAGAGACAGAGACAGAGACAGAGACAGAGACAGAAAGAGAGACAGGAGACAAAGACGGTGATAGAGGGGCAGGAGACAAACACGGAGAAAAAGACGGGGACAGTGACCGTGACCGAGACAGAGATAGAGACAGAGACAGAGACAGAGACAGAGACAGAGACAGAGACAGAGACGGAGACATAGACAGAGACAGAGACAGAGACCGAGACAGAGACAGAGACAGAGACAGAGACAGAGACAGAGACAGAGACCGAGACAGAGACAGAGACAGAGACAGAGACAGAGACAGAGACAGAGACGGAGGGGTAAGAGACAACGACGGAGACAGAGACAGTGACTGAGACGGAGGCAAAGACAGAGACAGAGACAGAGACAGAGACAGAGACAGAGACAGAGACAGAGACAGAGACAGAGACAGAGACAGAGACAGAGACAGAGACAGAGACAGAGACAGAGACAGAGACAGAGACAGAGACAGAGACAGAGACAGAGACAGAGACGTAGACAGAGACAGAGACAGAGACAGAGACAGAGACAGAGACAGAGACAGAGACAGAGACAGAGACAGAGACAGAGACAGAGACAGCGACAGAGACAGAGACAGAGACAGAGACAGAGACAGAGACAGAGACAGAGACAGAGACAGAGACAGAGACAGAGACAGACACAGAGATAGAGACAAAGAGAGAGAGACAGGAGACAAAGACGGAGATAGAGGCGCAGGAGAAAAACACGGAGAAAAAGACGGGGACAGAGACCGTCACCGAGACAGAGGCAGAGACAGAGACAGAGATAGAGACAGAGACAGAGACAGAGACAGAGACAGAGACAGAGACAGAGACAGAGACAGAGACAGAGACAGAGACAGAGACAGAGACAGAGACAGAGACAGAGACAGAGACAGAGACAGAGACAGAGACAGAGACAGAGACAGAGACAGAGACAGAGACAGAGACAGAGACAGAGACAGAGACAGAGACAGAGACAGAGACAGAGACAGAGACAGAGACAGAGATAGAGTCAGAGACAGACACAGAGAGAGAGACAGGGACAGGGACAGGGACAGAGACAGAGGCAGAGACAGAGACAGAGACAGACACAGAGGTAGAGACAGAGACAGAGACACAGAGAGAGACAGGAGACAAAGACGGAGAAAGAGGGGCAGGAGACAAACACGGAGAAAAAGACGGGGACAGAGACCGTCACCGAGACAGAGATAGAGACAGAGACAGAGACAGAGACAGAGATAGTGTCAGAGGCAGAGACAGAGACAGAGACAGAGGCAGAGACGGAGGGTTAAGAGACAACGACGGAGACAGAGACAGTGACTGATACGGAGGCAAAGACAGAGACAGAGACAGAGACAGAGACAGAGACAGAGACAGAGACGGAGGGGTAAGAGACAACGACGGAGACAGAAACAGTGACTGATACGGAGGCAAAGACAGAGACAGAGACAGAGACAGAGACAGAGAGAGAGACAGAGACAGAGGCAGAGACAGAGACAGAGACGGAGACAAAGACGGAGACAAAGGCGGAGGCAAAGACGAAGACAGAGACCGATCCAGAGATAGAGACAGAGACAGAGACAGAAAGAGAGACAGGAGACAAAGACGGAGACAAAGGCGGAGGCAAAGACGAAGACAGAGACCGATCCAGAGATAGAGACAGAGACAGAGACAGAGACAGAAAGAGAGACAGGAGACAAAGACGGTGATAGAGGGGCAGGAGACAAACACGGAGAAAAAGACAGGGACAGTGACCGTGACCGAGACAGAGATAGAGGCAGAGACAGAGGCAGAGACAGAGACAGAGACAGAGACAGAGACAGAGACAGAGACAGAGACAGAGACAGAGACAGAGATAGTGTCAGAGGCAGAGACAGAGGGAGAGACAGGAGACAAAGACGGAGTTAGAGGGGCAGGAGACAAACACGGAGAAAAAGACGGGGACAGAGACCGTCACCGAGACAGAGACAGAGACAGAGACAGAGACAGAGACAGAGGCAGAGACAGAGACAGAGACAGAGACAGAGACAGAGACAGAGACAGAGACAGAGACAGATACAGAGACAGAGACAGAGACAGAGACAGAGACAGAGACAGACACAGAGATAGAGACAGAGACAGAGACAGAGACAGAGACAGAGACAGAGACAGAGACAGAGACAGAGACAGAGACAGAGACAGAGTCAGAGACAGAGACAGAGACAGAGACAGAGAGAGAGACAGAGACAGAGACAGAGACGGAGACAGAGACAGAGACAGAGGCAGAGACAGAGACAGGGACAGAGACAGAGACAGAGACAGAGACAGAGACGGAGGGGTAGAGACATCGACGGAGACAGAGACAGTATCTGAGACGGTGGCAAAGACAGAGACAGAGACAGAGACAGAGACAGACACAGAGATAGAGACAGAGACAGTGACAGAGGGAGAGACAGGAGACAAAGGCGGAGTTAGAGGGGCAGGAGACAAACACGGAGAAAAAGACGGGGACAGAGACCGTCACCGAGACAGAGACAGAGACAGAGACAGAGACAGAGGCAGAGACAGAGACAGAGACAGAGACAGAGACAGAGACAGAGACAGAGACAGAGACCGAGACAGAGACAGAGACAGAGACAGAGACAGAGACAGAGACAGAGACAGACACAGAGGTAGAGACAGAGACAGAGACAGAGAGAGAGACAGGAGACAAAGACGGAGATAGAGGGGCAGGAGACAAACACGGAGAAAAAGACGGGGACAGTGACCGTGACCGAGACAGAGATAGAGACAGAGACAGAAACAGAGACAGAGACAGAGACAGAGACAGAGACAGAGACAGAGACAGAGACAGAGACAGAGACAGAGACAGAGACAGAGACAGAGACAGAGACAGAGACAGAGACAGAGACAGAGACAGAGACAGAGACAGAGACGGCGGGGTAAGAGACAACGACGGAGACAGAGACAGTGACTGAGACAGAGACAGAGACAGAGACAGAGACAGAGACAGAGACAGAGACAGAGACAGAGACAGAGACAGAGACAGAGACAGAGATAGAGACAGAGACAGAGACAGAGACAGAGATAGTGTCAGAGGCAGAGACAGAGACAGAGACAGAAACGGAGACAGAGACAGAGACGGAGGGTTAAGAGACAACGACGGAGACAGAGACAGTGACTGATACGGAGGCAAAGACAGAGACAGAGACAGAGACAGAGACAGAGACAGAGACAGAGACGGAGGGGTAAGAGACAACGACGGAGACAGAAACAGTGACTGATACGGAGGCAAAGACAGAGACAGAGACAGAGACAGAGACAGAGACAGAGACAGAGGCAGAGACAGAGGCAGAGACAGAGACAGAGACGGAGACAAAGACGGAGACAAAGGTGGAGGCAAAGACGAAGACAGAGACCGATCCAGAGATAGAGACAGAGACAGAGACAGAGACAGAAAGAGAGACAGGAGACAAAGACGGTGAAAGAGGGGCTGGAGACAAACACGGAGAAAAAGACGGGGACAGAGACCGTCACCGAGACAGAGATAGAGACAGAGACAGAAACAGAGACAGAGACAGAGACAGAGACAGAGACAGAGACAGAGACAGAGACAGAGACAGAGACAGAGACAGAGATAGAGACAGAGACAGAGACAGAGACAGAGATAGTGTCAGAGGCAGAGACAGAGACAGAGACAGAGACAGAGACAGAGACAGAGACGGAGGGTTAAGAGACAACGACGGAGACAGAGACAGTGACTGATACGGAGGCAAAGACAGAGACAGAGACAGAGACAGAGACAGAGACAGAGACAGAAAGAGAGACAGGAGACAAAGACGGTGATAGAGGGGCAGGAGACAAACACGGAGAAAAAGACGGGGACAGTGACCGTGACCGAGACGGAGATAGAGACAGAGACAGAGACAGAGACAGAGACAGAGACAGAGACAGAAAGAGAGACAGGAGACAAAGACGGTGATAGAGGGGCAGGAGACAAACACGGAGAAAAAGACGGGGACAGTGACCGTGACCGAGACAGAGATAGAGACAGAGACAGAGACAGAGACAGAGACAGAGACAGAGACAGAGACGGAGACATAGACAGAGACAGAGACAGAGACCGAGACAGAGACAGAGACAGAGACAGAGACAGAGACAGAGACAGAGACCGAGACAGAGACAGAGACAGAGACAGAGACAGAGACAGAGACGGAGGGGTAAGAGACAACGACGGAGACAGAGACAGTGACTGAGACGGAGGCAAAGACAGAGACAGAGACAGAGACAGAGACAGAGACAGAGACAGAGACAGAGACAGAGACAGAGACAGAGACAGAGACAGAGACAGAGACAGAGACAGAGACAGAGACAGAGACAGAGACAGAGACAGAGACAGAGACAGAGACAGAGACGTAGACAGAGACAGAGACAGAGACAGAGACAGAGACCGAGACAGAGACAGAGACAGAGACAGAGACAGAGACAGAGACAGAGACAGAGACAGAGACAGAGACAGAGACAGAGACAGAGACAGAGACAGAGACAGAGACAGAGACAGAGACAGAGACAGACACAGAGATAGAGACAAAGAGAGAGAGACAGGAGACAAAGACGGAGATAGAGGCGCAGGAGAAAAACACGGAGAAAAAGACGGGGACAGAGACCGTCACCGAGACAGAGGCAGAGACAGAGACAGAGATAGAGACAGAGACAGAGACAGAGACAGAGACAGAGACAGAGACAGAGACAGAGACAGAGACAGAGACAGAGACAGAGACAGAGACAGAGACAGAGACAGAGACAGAGACAGAGACAGAGACAGAGACAGAGACAGAGACAGAGACAGAGACAGAGACAGAGACAGAGACAGAGACAGAGACAGAGACAGAGATAGAGTCAGAGACAGACACAGAGAGAGAGACAGGGACAGGGACAGGGACAGAGACAGAGGCAGAGACAGAGACAGAGACAGACACAGAGGTAGAGACAGAGACAGAGACACAGAGAGAGACAGGAGACAAAGACGGAGAAAGAGGGGCAGGAGACAAACACGGAGAAAAAGACGGGGACAGAGACCGTCACCGAGACAGAGATAGAGACAGAGACAGAGACAGAGACAGAGATAGTGTCAGAGGCAGAGACAGAGACAGAGACAGAGGCAGAGATGGAGGGTTAAGAGACAACGACGGAGACAGAGACAGTGACTGATACGGAGGCAAAGACAGAGACAGAGACAGAGACAGAGACAGAGACAGAGACAGAGACGGAGGGGTAAGAGACAACGACGGAGACAGAAACAGTGACTGATACGGAGGCAAAGACAGAGACAGAGACAGAGACAGAGACAGAGAGAGAGACAGAGACAGAGGCAGAGACAGAGACAGAGACGGAGACAAAGACGGAGACAAAGGCGGAGGCAAAGACGAAGACAGAGACCGATCCAGAGATAGAGACAGAGACAGAGACAGAAAGAGAGACAGGAGACAAAGACGGAGACAAAGGCGGAGGCAAAGACGAAGACAGAGACCGATCCAGAGATAGAGACAGAGACAGAGACAGAGACAGAAAGAGAGACAGGAGACAAAGACGGTGATAGAGGGGCAGGAGACAAACACGGAGAAAAAGACAGGGACAGTGACCGTGACCGAGACAGAGATAGAGGCAGAGACAGAGGCAGAGACAGAGACAGAGACAGAGACAGAGACAGAGACAGAGACAGAGACAGAGACAGAGACAGAGATAGTGTCAGAGGCAGAGACAGAGGGAGAGACAGGAGACAAAGACGGAGTTAGAGGGGCAGGAGACAAACACGGAGAAAAAGACGGGGACAGAGACCGTCACCGAGACAGAGACAGAGACAGAGACAGAGACAGAGACAGAGGCAGAGACAGAGACAGAGACAGAGACAGAGACAGAGACAGAGACAGAGACCGAGACAGAGACAGAGACAGAGACAGAGACAGAGTGAGAGACAGAGACAGAGACAGAGACAGAGACGGAGGGGTAAGAGACAACGACGGAGACAGAGACAGTGACTGAGACGGAGGCAAAGACAGAGACAGAGACAGAGACAGAGACAGAGACAGAGACAGAGACAGAGACAGAGGCAGAGACAGAGACAGAGACAGAGACAGAGACAGAGACAGAGACAGAGACAGAGACAGAGACAGAGACAGAGACAGAGACAGAGACAGAGACAGAGACAGAGACAGAGACAGAGACAGAGACAGAGACAGAGACAGAGACAGAGACAGAGACAGAGACAGAGACGGAGGGGTAAGAGACAACGACGGAAACAGAGACAGTGACTGAGACGGAGGCAAAGATAGAGACAGAGACAGAGACGGAGACAGAGACAGAGACAGAGACAGAGACAGAGACAGAGACGGAGACAGAGACAGAAACAGAGACAGAGACGGAGGGGTAAGAGACAACGACGGAAACAGAGACAGTGACTGAGACGGAGGCAAAGATAGAGACAGAGACAGAGACAGAGACAGAGGCAGAGACAGAGGCAGAGACAGAGACAGAGACAGAGACAGAAACAGAGACAGAGACAGAGACGGAGGGGTAAGAGACAACGACGGAAACAGAGACAGTGACTGAGACGGAGGCAAAGATAGAGACAGAGACAGAGACGGAGACAGAGACAGAGACAGAGACAGAGACAGAGACAGAGACGGAGACAGAGACAGAAACAGAGACAGAGACGGAGGGGTAAGAGACAACGACGGAAACAGAGACAGTGACTGAGACGGAGGCAAAGATAGAGACAGAGACAGAGACAGAGACAGAGACAGAGACAGAGACAGAGACAGAGACAGACACAGAGGTAGAGACAGAGACAGAGACAGAGGCAGAGACAGAGACAGAGACAGAGACAGAGACAGAGACAGAGACAGAGACAGAGACAGAGACAGAGACAGAGACAGAGACAGAGACAGAGACAGAGACAGAGACAGAGTCAGAGACAGAGACAGAGACAGAGACAGAGAGAGAGACAGAGACAGGGGCAGGGACAGGGACAGGGACAGGGACAGACACAGAGACAGAGACAGAGACAGAGGCAGAGACAGAGACAGAGACAGAGACAGAGACAGAGACAGAAACAGAGACAGAGACAGAGACAGAGACAGAGACAGAGACAGAGACAGAGACAGAGACAGAGACATAGACAGAGACGGAGGGGTAAGAGACAACGACGGAGACAGAGACAGTGACTGAGACGGAGGCAAAGACAGAGACAGAGACAGAGACAGAGACAGAGACAGAGACAGAGACAGAGACAGAGACAGAGACAGAGACAGAGACAGAGACAGAGACAGAGACAGAGACAGAGACAGAGACAGAGACAGAGACAGAGACAGAGACAGAGACAGAGACAGAGACAGAGACAGAGACAGACACAGAGATTGAGACAAAGAGAGAGAGACAGGAGACAAAGACGGAGATAGGGGGCAGGAGAAAAACACGGAGAAAAAGACGGGGACAGAGACCGTCACCGAGACAGAGGCAGAGACAGAGACAGAGACAGAGACAGAGACAGAGACAGGGACAGAGACAGAGACAGAGGCAGAGACAGAGACAGAGACAGAGACAGAGACAGAGACAGAGACCGAGACAGAGACAGAGACGGAGGCAGAGACAGGGACAGAGACAGAGACAGAGACAGAGACAGAGACAGAGACAGAGACAGAGACAGAGACAGAGTGAGAGACATAGACAGGGACAGGGACAGAGACAGAGACAGAGACAGAGACAGAGACAGAGACAGATACAGAGACAGAGACAGAGACAGAGACAGAGACAGACACAGAGATAGAGACAGAGACAGAGACAGAGAGAGAGACAGAGACAGGGGCAGGGACAGGGACAGGGACAGGGACAGACACAGAGACAGAGACAGAGACAGAGGCAGAGACAGAGACAGAGACAGAGACAGAGACAGAGACAGAAGCAGAGACAGAGACAGAGACAGAGACAGAGACAGAGACAGAGACAGAGACAGAGACATAGACAGAGACGGAGGGGTAAGAGACAACGACGGAGACAGAGACAGTGACTGAGACGGAGGCAAAGACAGAGACAGAGACAGAGACAGAGACAGAGACAGAGACAGAGACAGAGACAGAGACAGAGACAGAGACAGAGACAGAGACAGAGACAGAGACAGAGACAGAGACAGAGACAGAGACAGAGACAGAGACAGAGACAGAGACAGAGACAGAGACAGAGACAGAGACAGAGACAGAGACAGAGACAGAGACAGAGACAGAGACAGAGACAGACACAGAGATTGAGACAAAGAGAGAGAGACAGGAGACAAAGACGGAGATAGAGGGGCAGGAGAAAAACACGGAGAAAAAGACGGGGACAGAGACCGTCACCGAGACAGAGGCAGAGACAGAGACAGAGACAGAGACAGAGACAGAGTCAGAGACAGAGACAGAGACAGAGACAGAGAGAGAGACAGAGACAGAGACAGAGACGGAGACAGAGACAGAGACAGAGGCTGAGACAGAGACAGGGACAGAGACAGAGACAGAGACAGGGACAGAGACAGAGACAGAGACAGAGACGGAGGGGTAGAGACATCGACGGAGACAGAGACAGTGTCTGAGACGGTGGCAAAGACAGAGACAGAGACAGAGACAGAGACAGACACAGAGATCGAGACAGAGACAGTGACAGAGGGAGAGACAGGAGACAAAGGCGGAGTTAGAGGGGCAGGAGACAAACACGGAGAAAAAGACGGGGACAGAGACCGTCACCGAGACAGAGACAGAGACAGAGACAGAGACAGAGGCAGAGACAGAGACAGAGACAGAGAAAGAGACAGAGACAGACACAGAGATAGAGACAGAGACAGAGACAGAGACGGCGGGGTAAGAGACAACGACGGAGACAGAGACAGTGACTGAGACAGAGACAGAGACAGAGACAGAGACAGAGACAGAGACAGAAACAGAGACAGAGACAGAGACAGAGACAGAGACAGAGACAGAGACAGAGACAGACACAGAGACAGAGACAGAGACAGAGACAGAGACTGAGAAAGAGACAGAGAAAGAGACGGAGACAGAGACAGAGACAGAGACAGTGACAGAGACAGAGACAGAGTGAGAGACAGCGACAGAGACAGGGACAGAGACAGAGACAGAGACAGAGACAGAGGCAGAGACAGAGACAGAGACAGAGGCAGAGACAGAGACAGAGACAGAGACAGAGACAGAGACAGAAACAGAGACAGAGACAGAGACGGAGGGGTAAGAGACAACGACTGAAACAGAGACAGTGACTGAGACGGAGGCAAAGATAGAGACAGAGACAGAGACGGAGACAGAGACAGAGAAAGAGACAGAGACAGAGACAGAGACGGAGACGGAGACAGAAACAGAGACAGAGACAGAGACGGAGGGGTAAGGGACAACGACGGAAACAGAGACAGTGACTGAGACGGAGGCAAAGATAGAGACAGAGACAGAGACGGAGACAGAGACAGAGACAGAGACAGAGACAGAGACGGAGACAGAGACAGAGACAGAGACAGAGACAGAGACAGAGACAGAGATAGAGACAGAGACAGAGTGAGAGACATAGACAGGGACAGGGACAGAGACAGAGACAGAGACAGAGACAGAGACAGAGACAGAGACAGAGACAGATACAGAGACAGAGACAGAGACAGAGACAGAGACAGAGACAGACACAGAGATAGAGACAGAGACAGAGACAGAGACAGAGACAGAGACAGAGACAGAGACAGAGACAGAGACAGAGACAGAGACAGAGTCAGAGACAGAGACAGAGACAGAGACAGAGAGAGAGACAGAGACAGAGACAGAGACGGAGACAGAGACAGAGACAGAGGCAGAGACAGAGACAGGGACAGAGACAGAGACAGAGACAGAGACAGAGACGGAGGGGTAGAGACATCGACGGAGACAGAGACAGTATCTGAGACGGTGGCAAAGACAGAGACAGAGACAGAGACAGAGACAGACACAGAGATAGAGACAGAGACAGTGACAGAGGGAGAGACAGGAGACAAAGGCGGAGTTAGAGGGGCAGGAGACAAACACGGAGAAAAAGACGGGGACAGAGACCGTCACCGAGACAGAGACAGAGACAGAGACAGAGACAGAGGCAGAGACAGAGACAGAGACAGAGACAGAGACAGAGACAGAGACAGAGACAGAGACCGAGACAGAGACAGAGACAGAGACAGAGACAGAGACAGAGACAGAGACAGACACAGAGGTAGAGACAGAGACAGAGACAGAGAGAGAGACAGGAGACAAAGACGGAGATAGAGGGGCAGGAGACAAACACGGAGAAAAAGACGGGGACAGTGACCGTGACCGAGACAGAGATAGAGACAGAGACAGAAACAGAGACAGAGACAGAGACAGAGACAGAGACAGAGACAGAGACAGAGACAGAGACAGAGACAGAGACAGAGACAGAGACAGAGACAGAGACAGAGACAGAGACAGAGACAGAGACAGAGACGGCGGGGTAAGAGACAACGACGGAGACAGAGACAGTGACTGAGACAGAGACAGAGACAGAGACAGAGACAGAGACAGAGACAGAGACAGAGACAGAGACAGAGACAGAGACAGAGACAGAGATAGAGACAGAGACAGAGACAGAGACAGAGATAGTGTCAGAGGCAGAGACAGAGACAGAGACAGAAACGGAGACAGAGACAGAGACGGAGGGTTAAGAGACAACGACGGAGACAGAGACAGTGACTGATACGGAGGCAAAGACAGAGACAGAGACAGAGACAGAGACAGAGACAGAGACGGAGGGGTAAGAGACAACGACGGAGACAGAAACAGTGACTGATACGGAGGCAAAGACAGAGACAGAGACAGAGACAGAGACAGAGACAGAGACAGAGGCAGAGACAGAGGCAGAGACAGAGACAGAGACGGAGACAAAGACGGAGACAAAGGTGGAGGCAAAGACGAAGACAGAGACCGATCCAGAGATAGAGACAGAGACAGAGACAGAGACAGAAAGAGAGACAGGAGACAAAGACGGTGAAAGAGGGGCTGGAGACAAACACGGAGAAAAAGACGGGGACAGAGACCGTCACCGAGACAGAGATAGAGACAGAGACAGAAACAGAGACAGAGACAGAGACAGAGACAGAGACAGAGACAGAGACAGAGACAGAGACAGAGACAGAGACAGAGATAGAGACAGAGACAGAGACAGAGACAGAGATAGTGTCAGAGGCAGAGACAGAGACAGAGACAGAGACAGAGACAGAGACAGAGACAGAGACAGAGACAGAGACAGAGACGTAGACAGAGACAGAGACAGAGACAGAGACAGAGACAGAGACAGAGACAGAGACAGAGACAGAGACAGAGACAGAGACAGAGACAGAGACAGAGACAGAGACAGAGACAGAGACAGAGACAGAGACAGAGACAGAGACAGAGACAGAGACAGACACAGAGATAGAGACAAAGAGAGAGAGACAGGAGACAAAGACGGAGATAGAGGCGCAGGAGAAAAACACGGAGAAAAAGACGGGGACAGAGACCGTCACCGAGACAGAGGCAGAGACAGAGACAGAGATAGAGACAGAGACAGAGACAGAGACAGAGACAGAGACAGAGACAGAGACAGAGACAGAGACAGAGACAGAGACAGAGACAGAGACAGAGACAGAGACAGAGACAGAGACAGAGACAGAGACAGAGACAGAGACAGAGACAGAGACAGAGACAGAGACAGAGACAGAGACAGAGACAGAGACAGAGACAGAGACAGAGATAGAGTCAGAGACAGACACAGAGAGAGAGACAGGGACAGGGACAGGGACAGAGACAGAGGCAGAGACAGAGACAGAGACAGACACAGAGGTAGAGACAGAGACAGAGACACAGAGAGAGACAGGAGACAAAGACGGAGAAAGAGGGGCAGGAGACAAACACGGAGAAAAAGACGGGGACAGAGACCGTCACCGAGACAGAGATAGAGACAGAGACAGAGACAGAGACAGAGATAGTGTCAGAGGCAGAGACAGAGACAGAGACAGAGGCAGAGACGGAGGGTTAAGAGACAACGACGGAGACAGAGACAGTGACTGATACGGAGGCAAAGACAGAGACAGAGACAGAGACAGAGACAGAGACAGAGACAGAGACGGAGGGGTAAGAGACAACGACGGAGACAGAAACAGTGACTGATACGGAGGCAAAGACAGAGACAGAGACAGAGACAGAGACAGAGAGAGAGACAGAGACAGAGACAGAGGCAGAGACAGAGACAGAGACGGAGACAAAGACGGAGACAAAGGCGGAGGCAAAGACGAAGACAGAGACCGATCCAGAGATAGAGACAGAGACAGAGACAGAAAGAGAGACAGGAGACAAAGACGGAGACAAAGGCGGAGGCAAAGACGAAGACAGAGACCGATCCAGAGATAGAGACAGAGACAGAGACAGAGACAGAAAGAGAGACAGGAGACAAAGACGGTGATAGAGGGGCAGGAGACAAACACGGAGAAAAAGACAGGGACAGTGACCGTGACCGAGACAGAGATAGAGGCAGAGACAGAGGCAGAGACAGAGACAGAGACAGAGACAGAGACAGAGACAGAGACAGAGACAGAGACAGAGACAGAGATAGTGTCAGAGGCAGAGACAGAGGGAGAGACAGGAGACAAAGACGGAGTTAGAGGGGCAGGAGACAAACACGGAGAAAAAGACGGGGACAGAGACCGTCACCGAGACAGAGACAGAGACAGAGACAGAGACAGAGACAGAGGCAGAGACAGAGACAGAGACAGAGACAGAGACAGAGACAGAGACAGAGACCGAGACAGAGACAGAGACAGAGACAGAGACAGAGTGAGAGACAGAGACAGAGACAGAGACAGAGACGGAGGGGTAAGAGACAACGACGGAGACAGAGACAGTGACTGAGACGGAGGCAAAGACAGAGACAGAGACAGAGACAGAGACAGAGACAGAGACAGAGACAGAGACAGAGGCAGAGACAGAGACAGAGACAGAGACAGAGACAGAGACAGAGACAGAGACAGAGACAGAGACAGAGACAGAGACAGAGACAGAGACAGAGACAGAGACAGAGACAGAGACAGAGACAGAGACAGAGACAGAGACAGAGACAGAGACAGAGACAGAGACAGAGACAGAGACGGAGGGGTAAGAGACAACGACGGAAACAGAGACAGTGACTGAGACGGAGGCAAAGATAGAGACAGAGACAGAGACGGAGACAGAGACAGAGACAGAGACAGAGACAGAGACAGAGACGGAGACAGAGACAGAAACAGAGACAGAGACGGAGGGGTAAGAGACAACGACGGAAACAGAGACAGTGACTGAGACGGAGGCAAAGATAGAGACAGAGACAGAGACAGAGACAGAGGCAGAGACAGAGGCAGAGACAGAGACAGAGACAGAGACAGAAACAGAGACAGAGACAGAGACGGAGGGGTAAGAGACAACGACGGAAACAGAGACAGTGACTGAGACGGAGGCAAAGATAGAGACAGAGACAGAGACGGAGACAGAGACAGAGACAGAGACAGAGACAGAGACAGAGACGGAGACAGAGACAGAAACAGAGACAGAGACGGAGGGGTAAGAGACAACGACGGAAACAGAGACAGTGACTGAGACGGAGGCAAAGAT
The DNA here is from genome assembly GCA_945859595.2 of Megachile willughbiella. NCBI lineage: Eukaryota > Metazoa > Arthropoda > Insecta > Hymenoptera > Megachilidae > Megachile > Megachile willughbiella. The sequence goes on from CAMAOD020000270.1 coordinate 688,633, forward strand.
AGAGACAGAGACAGAGACAGAGACAGAGACAGAGACAGAGACAGAGACAGAGACAGACACAGAGGTAGAGACAGAGACAGAGACAGAGGCAGAGACAGAGACAGAGACAGAGACAGAGACAGAGACAGAGACAGAGACAGAGACAGAGACAGAGACAGAGACAGAGACAGAGACAGAGACAGAGACAGAGACAGAGACAGAGACAGAGTCAGAGACAGAGACAGAGACAGAGACAGAGAGAGAGACAGAGACAGGGGCAGGGACAGGGACAGGGACAGGGACAGACACAGAGACAGAGACAGAGACAGAGGCAGAGACAGAGACAGAGACAGAGACAGAGACAGAGACAGAAACAGAGACAGAGACAGAGACAGAGACAGAGACAGAGACAGAGACAGAGACAGAGACAGAGACATAGACAGAGACGGAGGGGTAAGAGACAACGACGGAGACAGAGACAGTGACTGAGACGGAGGCAAAGACAGAGACAGAGACAGAGACAGAGACAGAGACAGAGACAGAGACAGAGACAGAGACAGAGACAGAGACAGAGACAGAGACAGAGACAGAGACAGAGACAGAGACAGAGACAGAGACAGAGACAGAGACAGAGACAGAGACAGAGACAGAGACAGAGACAGAGACAGAGACAGACACAGAGATTGAGACAAAGAGAGAGAGACAGGAGACAAAGACGGAGATAGGGGGCAGGAGAAAAACACGGAGAAAAAGACGGGGACAGAGACCGTCACCGAGACAGAGGCAGAGACAGAGACAGAGACAGAGACAGAGACAGAGACAGAGACAGAGACAGAGACAGAGGCAGAGACAGAGACAGAGACAGAGACAGAGACAGAGACAGAGACCGAGACAGAGACAGAGACGGAGGCAGAGACAGGGACAGAGACAGAGACAGAGACAGAGACAGAGACAGAGACAGAGACAGAGACAGAGACAGAGTGAGAGACATAGACAGGGACAGGGACAGAGACAGAGACAGAGACAGAGACAGAGACAGAGACAGATACAGAGACAGAGACAGAGACAGAGACAGAGACAGACACAGAGATAGAGACAGAGACAGAGACAGAGAGAGAGACAGAGACAGGGGCAGGGACAGGGACAGGGACAGGGACAGACACAGAGACAGAGACAGAGACAGAGGCAGAGACAGAGACAGAGACAGAGACAGAGACAGAGACAGAAACAGAGACAGAGACAGAGACAGAGACAGAGACAGAGACAGAGACAGAGACAGAGACATAGACAGAGACGGAGGGGTAAGAGACAACGACGGAGACAGAGACAGTGACTGAGACGGAGGCAAAGACAGAGACAGAGACAGAGACAGAGACAGAGACAGAGACAGAGACAGAGACAGAGACAGAGACAGAGACAGAGACAGAGACAGAGACAGAGACAGAGACAGAGACAGAGACAGAGACAGAGACAGAGACAGAGACAGAGACAGAGACAGAGACAGAGACAGAGACAGAGACAGAGACAGAGACAGAGACAGAGACAGAGACAGAGACAGAGACAGAGACAGAGACAGAGACAGAGACAGAGACAGAGACAGAGACAGAGACAGAGACAGAGACAGAGACAGACACAGAGATTGAGACAAAGAGAGAGAGACAGGAGACAAAGACGGAGATAGAGGGGCAGGAGAAAAACACGGAGAAAAAGACGGGGACAGAGACCGTCACCGAGACAGAGGCAGAGACAGAGACAGAGACAGAGACAGAGACAGAGTCAGAGACAGAGACAGAGACAGAGACAGAGAGAGAGACAGAGACAGAGACAGAGACGGAGACAGAGACAGAGACAGAGGCTGAGACAGAGACAGGGACAGAGACAGAGACAGAGACAGGGACAGAGACAGAGACAGAGACAGAGACGGAGGGGTAGAGACATCGACGGAGACAGAGACAGTGTCTGAGACGGTGACAAAGACAGAGACAGAGACAGAGACAGAGACAGACACAGAGATCGAGACAGAGACAGTGACAGAGGGAGAGACAGGAGACAAAGGCGGAGTTAGAGGGGCAGGAGACAAACACGGAGAAAAAGACGGGGACAGAGACCGTCACCGAGACAGAGACAGAGACAGAGACAGAGACAGAGGCAGAGACAGAGACAGAGACAGAGAAAGAGACAGAGACAGACACAGAGATAGAGACAGAGACAGAGACAGAGACGGCGGGGTAAGAGACAACGACGGAGACAGAGACAGTGACTGAGACAGAGACAGAGACAGAGACAGAGACAGAGACAGAGACAGAAACAGAGACAGAGACAGAGACAGAGACAGAGACAGAGACAGAGACAGAGACAGACACAGAGACAGAGACAGAGACAGAGACAGAGACTGAGAAAGAGACAGAGAAAGAGACGGAGACAGAGACAGAGACAGAGACAGTGACAGAGACAGAGACAGAGACAGAGACAGTGACAGAGACAGAGACAGAGTGAGAGACAGCGACAGAGACAGGGACAGAGACAGAGACAGAGACAGAGACAGAGGCAGAGACAGAGACAGAGACAGAGACAGAGACAGAGACAGAGACAGAGACAGAGACAGAGACAGAGACAGAGAAAGAGACAGAGACAGACACAGAGATAGAGTCAGAGACAGACACAGAGAGAGAGACAGGGACAGGGACAGGGACAGAGACAGAGGCAGAGACAGAGACAGAGACAGACACGGAGGTAGAGACAGAGACAGAGACACAGAGAGAGACAGGAGACAAAGACGGAGAAAGAGGGGCAGGAGACAAACACGGAGAAAAAGACGGGGACAGAGACCGTCACCGAGACAGAGATAGAGACAGAGACAGAAACAGAGACAGAGACAGAGACAGAGACAGAGACAGAGACAGAGACAGAGACAGAGACAGAGACAGAGACAGAGACAGAGACAGAGATAGTGTCAGAGGCAGAGACAGAGACAGAGACAGAGACAGAGACAGAGACGGAGGGTTAAGAGACAACGACGGAGACAGAGACAGTGACTGATACGGAGGCAAAGACAGAGACAGAGACAGAGACAGAGACAGAGACAGAGACAGAGACGGAGGGGTAAGAGACAACGACGGAGACAGAAACAGTGACTGATACGGAGGCAAAGACAGGGACAGAGACAGAGACAGAGACAGAGACAGAGACAGAGACAGAGGCAGAGACAGAGACAGAGACGGAGACAAAGACGGAGACAAAGGCGGAGGCAAAGACGAAGACAGAGACCGATCCAGAGATAGAGACAGAGACAGAGACAGAGACAGAAAGAGAGACAGGAGACAAAGACGGTGATAGAGGGGCAGGAGACAAACACGGAGAAAAAGACGGGGACAGTGACCGTGACCGAGACAGAGATAGAGACAGAGACAGAAACAGAGACAGAGGCAGAGACAGAGACAGAGACAGAGACAGAGACAGAGACAGAGACAGAGACGGAGACAGAGACAGGGACAGAGACAGAGACAGAGACAGAGACAGAGACAGACACAGAGACAGAGACAGAGAGAGAGACAGAGAAAGAGACAGAGACAGAGACAGAGACAGAGACAGAGACAGACACAGAGGTAGAGACAGAGACAGAGACACAGAGAGAGACAGGAGACAAAGACGGAGAAAGAGGGGCAGGAGACAAACACGGAGAAAAAGACGGGGACAGAGACCGTCACCGAGACAGAGATAGAGACAGAGACAGAGACAGAGACAGACACAGAGATAGATATAGAGACAGAGACAGAGACAGAGACAGAGACAGAGACAGAGACAGACACATAGATAGAGATAGAGACAGAGACAGAGACAGAGAGAGAGACAGGGCAGGGACAGGGACAGGGATAGCGACAGCCACAGAGACAGAGAGACAGGAGACAAAGACGGAGATAGAGGGGCAGGAGACACAGACGGAGAAAAAGACGGGGACAGAGATCGTGACCGAGACGGAGATAGAGACAGAGACAGAGACGGAGGCGGAGGGATAAGAGACAAAGACGGAGGGGTAAGAGACAACGACGGAGACAGAGACAGTGACTGAGACAGAGACAGAGACAGAGACAGAGACAGAGACAGAGACAGAGACAGAGACAGAGACAGAGACAGAGACAGAGACAGAGACAGAGACAGAGATAGAGACAGAGACAGAGACAGAGACAGAGACAGAGACAGAGACAGACACAGAGATAGAGACAAAGAGAGAGAGACAGGAGACAAAGACGGAGATAGAGGGGCAGGAGAAAAACACGGAGAAAAAGACGGGGACAGAGACCGTCGCCGAGACAGAGGCAGAGACAGAGACAGAGACAGAGACAGAGACAGAGACAGAGACAGAGACAGAGACAGAGACAGAGACAGAGACAGAGACAGAGACAGAGACAGAGACAGAGACAGAGACAGAGTCAGAGACAGAGACAGAGACAGATACAGAGACAGAGACAGAGACAGAGACAGAGACAGACACAGAGATAGAGACAGAGACAGAGACAGAGAGAGAGACAGAGACAGGGGCAGGGACAGGGACAGGGACAGGGACAGACACAGAGACAGAGACAGAGACAGAGGCAGAGACAGAGACAGAGACAGAGACAGAGACAGAGACAGAAACAGAGACAGAGACAGAGACAGAGACAGAGACAGAGACAGAGACAGAGACAGAGACATAGACAGAGACGGAGGGGTAAGAGACAACGACGGAGACAGAGACAGTGACTGAGACGGAGGCAAAGACAGAGACAGAGACAGAGACAGAGACAGAGACAGAGACAGAGACAGAGACAGAGACAGAGACAGAGACAGAGACAGAGACAGAGACAGAGACAGAGACAGAGACAGAGACAGAGACAGAGACAGAGACAGAGACAGAGACAGAGACAGAGACAGAGACAGAGACAGAGACAGAGACAGAGACAGAGACAGAGACAGAGACAGAGACAGAGACAGAGACAGAGACAGAGACAGACACAGAGATTGAGACAAAGAGAGAGAGACAGGAGACAAAGACGGAGATAGGGGGCAGGAGAAAAACACGGAGAAAAAGACGGGGACAGAGACCGTCACCGAGACAGAGGCAGAGACAGAGACAGAGACAGAGACAGAGACAGAGACAGAGACAGAGACAGAGACAGAGACAGAGACAGAGGCAGAGACAGAGACAGAGACAGAGACAGAGACAGAGACAGAGACCGAGACAGAGACAGAGACGGAGGCAGAGACAGGGACAGAGACAGAGACAGAGACAGAGACAGAGACAGAGACAGAGACAGAGACAGAGACAGAGACAGAGTGAGAGACATAGACAGGGACAGGGACAGAGACAGAGACAGAGACAGAGACAGAGACAGAGACAGATACAGAGACAGAGACAGAGACAGAGACAGAGACAGACACAGAGATAGAGACAGAGACAGAGACAGAGAGAGAGACAGAGACAGGGGCAGGGACAGGGACAGGGACAGGGACAGACACAGAGACAGAGACAGAGACAGAGGCAGAGACAGAGACAGAGACAGAGACAGAGACAGAGACAGAAACAGAGACAGAGACAGAGACAGAGACAGAGACAGAGACAGAGACAGAGACAGAGACATAGACAGAGACGGAGGGGTAAGAGACAACGACGGAGACAGAGACAGTGACTGAGACGGAGGCAAAGACAGAGACAGAGACAGAGACAGAGACAGAGACAGAGACAGAGACAGAGACAGAGACAGAGACAGAGACAGAGACAGAGACAGAGACAGAGACAGAGACAGAGACAGAGACAGAGACAGAGACAGAGACAGAGACAGAGACAGAGACAGAGACAGAGACAGAGACAGAGACAGAGACAGAGACAGAGACAGAGACAGAGACAGAGACAGAGACAGAGACAGAGACAGAGACAGAGACAGAGACAGAGACAGAGACAGAGACAGAGACAGAGACAGAGACAGAGACAGAGACAGACACAGAGATTGAGACAAAGAGAGAGAGACAGGAGACAAAGACGGAGATAGAGGGGCAGGAGAAAAACACGGAGAAAAAGACGGGGACAGAGACCGTCACCGAGACAGAGGCAGAGACAGAGACAGAGACAGAGACAGAGACAGAGACAGAGACAGAGACAGAGACAGAGACAGAGACAGAGACAGAGACAGAGACAGAGACAGAGACAGAGACAGATACAGAGACAGAGACAGAGACAGAGACAGAGACGGAGGGGTAAGAGACAACGACGGAAACAGAGACAGTGACTGAGACGGAGGCAAAGATAGAGACAGAGACAGAGACGGAGACAGAGACAGAGACAGAGACAGAGACAGAGACAGAGACATAGACAGAGACAGAGACAGAGACAGAGACAGAGACAGAGATAGTGTCAGAGGCAGAGACAGAGGGAGAGACCGGAGACAAAGACGGAGTTAGAGGGGCAGGAGACAAACACGGAGAAAAAGACGGGGACAGAGACCGTCACCGAGACAGAGACAGAGACAGAGACAGAGACAGAGGCAGAGACAGAGGCAGAGACAGAGACAGAGACCGAGACAGAGACAGAGACAGAGACAGAGACAGAGACAGAGACAGAGGCAGAGACAGAGACAGAGACAGAGACAGAGACAGAGACAGAGACAGAGACAGAGACAGAGACAGAGACAGAGTGAGAGACATAGACAGGGACAGGGACAGAGACAGAGACAGAGACAGAGACAGAGACAGAGACAGAGACAGAGACAGAGACAGAGAGAGAGACAGATACAGAGGCAGAGACAGAGACAGAGACAGAGACAGAGACAGACACAGAGATAGAGACAGAGACAGAGACAGAGAGAGAGACAGAGACAGGGGCAGGGACAGGGACAGGGACAGACACAGAGACAGAGACAGAGGCAGAGACAGAGACAGAGACAGAGACAGAGGCAGAAACAGAAACAGAGACAGAGACAGAGACACAGAGAGAGACAGGAGACAAAGACGGAGAAAATGGGGCAGGAGACAAACACGGAGAAAAAGACGGGGACAGAGACCGTCACCGAGACAGAGGTAGAGACAGAGACAGAAACAGAGACAGAGACAGAGACAGAGACAGAGACAGAGACAGAGACAGAGACAGAGACAGAGACAGAGACAGAGACAGAGACGGAGACATAGACAGAGACAGAGACAGAGACAGAGACAGAGACAGAGACAGAGACAGAGACGGAGACAGAGATAGTGTCAGAGGCAGAGACAGAGGGAGAGACAGGAGACAAAGACGGAGTTAGAGGGGCAGGAGACAAACACGGAGAAAAAGACGGGGACAGAGACCGTCACCGAGACAGAGACAGAGACAGAGACAGCGACAGAGACAGAGACAGAGACAGAGACAGAGACAGAGACAGAGACAGAGACAGAGACAGAGACAGAGACAGAGACAGAGACAGAGATAGAGACAGAGACAGAGACAGAGACAGAGACAGAGACAGAGACAGACACAGAGATAGAGACAAAGAGAGAGAGACAGGAGACAAAGACGGAGATAGAGGGGCAGGAGAAAAACACGGAGAAAAAGACGGGGACAGAGACCGTCACCGAGACAGAGACAGAGACAGAGACACAGAGATAGAGACAGAGACAGAGACAGAGAGAGAGACAGAGACAGGGGCAGGGACAGGGACAGGGACAGACACAGAGACAGAGACAGAGACAGAGACAGAGACAGAGACAGAGACAGAGAAAGAGACAGAGACAGAGACAGAGACAGAGACAGAGAAAGAGACAGAGACAGACACAGAGATAGAGACAGAGACAGAGGGGTAAGAGACAATGACGGAGACGGAGACAGTGACTGCGACAGAGACAGAAACAGAGACAGAGACAGAGTCAGAGGCAGAGACAGAGACAGAGACAGAGACATAGACAGAGACGGAGGGGTAAGAGACAACGACGGAGACAGAGACAGTGACTGAGACGGAGGCAAAGACAGAGACAGAGACAGAGACAGAGACAGAGACAGAGACAGAGACAGAGACAGAGACAGAGACAGAGACAGGGACAGAGACAGAGACAGAGACAGAGACAGAGACAGAGACAGAGACAGAGGCAGAGACAGAGACAGAGACAGAGACAGAGACAGAGACAGAGACAGAGACAGAGACAGAGACAGAGACAGAGACAGAGTGAGAGACATAGACAGGGACAGGGACAGAGACAGAGACAGAGACAGAGACAGAGACAGAGACAGAGACAGAGACAGAGAGAGAGACAGATACAGAGACAGAGACAGAGACAGAGACAGAGACAGAGACAGACACAGAGATAGAGACAGAGACAGAGACAGAGAGAGAGACAGAGACAGGGGCAGGGACAGGGACAGGGACAGACACAGAGACAGAGACAGAGGCAGAGACAGAGACAGAGACAGAGACAGAGGCAGAAACAGAAACAGAGACAGAGACAGAGACACAGAGAGAGACAGGAGACAAAGACGGAGAAAGTGGGGCAGGAGACAAACACGGAGAAAAAGACGGGGACAGAGACCGTCACCGAGACAGAGGTAGAGACAGAGACAGAAACAGAGACAGAGACAGAGACAGAGACAGAGTGAGAGACAGAGACAGAGACAGAGACAGAGACGGAGGGGTGAGAGACAACGACAGAGGCAGAGACAGTGACTGAGACGGAGGCAAAGACAGAGACAGAGACAGAGACGGACACAGAGACAGAGACAGAGACAGAGACAGAGACAGAGACAGAGACAGAGACAGAGACACAGACAGAGACAGAGACAGAGACAGAGACAGAGACAGAGACAGAGACAGAGACAGAGACAGAGACAGAGACAGAGACAGAGACAGAGACAGAGACAGAGACAGAGACAGAGACAGAGACAGAGACAGAGATAGTGCCAGAGGCAGAGACAGAGGGAGAGACAGGAGACAAAGACGGAGTTAGAGGGGCAGGAGACAAACACGGAGAAAAAGACGGGGACAGAGACCGTCACCGAGACAGAGACAGAGACAGAGACAGAGACAGAGACAGAGACAGAGACAGAGACAGAGACACAGGCAGAGACAGAGACAGAGACAGAGACAGAGACAGAGACAGAGACAGAGACCGAGACAGAGACAGAGACAGAGACAGAGACAGAGACAGAGTGAGAGACAGAGACAGGGACAGGGACAGAGACAGAGACAGAGACAGAGACAGAGACAGAGACAGAGACAGAGACAGAGACAGATACAGAGACAGAGACAGAGACAGAGACAGAGACAGAGACAGACACAGAGATAGAGACAGAGACAGAGACAGAGAGAGAGACAGAGACAGGGGCAGGGACAGGGACAGGGACAGACACAGAGACAGAGACAGAGGCAGAGACAGAGACAGAGACAGAGACAGAGACAGAGGCAGAAACAGAAACAGAGACAGAGACAGAGACACAGAGAGAGACAGGAGACAAAGACGGAGAAAGTGCGGCAGGAGACAAACACGGAGAAAAAGACGGGGACAGAGACCGTCACCGAGACAGAGGTAGAGACAGAGACAGAGACAGAAACAGAGACAGAGACAGAGACAGAGACAGAGACAGAGACAGAGACAGAGACAGAGACAGAGACAGAGACAGAGACAGAGACAGAGACAGAGACAGAGACAGAGACAGAGACAGAGACAGAGACAGAGACAGAGACAGAGACAGAGACAGAGACAGAGACAGAGACAGAGACAGAGACAGAGACAGAGACAGAGACAGAGACACAGACAGAGACAGAGACGGAGACATAGACAGAGACAGAGACAGAGACAGAGACAGAGACAGAGACAGAGACAGAGACAGAGACAGAGACAGAGATAGTGCCAGAGGCAGAGACAGAGGGAGAGACAGGAGACAAAGACGGAGTTAGAGGGGCAGGAGACAAACACGGAGAAAAAGACGGGGACAGAGACCGTCACCGAGACAGAGACAGAGACAGAGACAGAGACAGAGACAGAGACAGAGACACAGGCAGAGACAGAGACAGAGACAGAGACAGAGACAGAGACAGAGACAGAGACCGAGACAGAGACAGAGACAGAGACAGAGACAGAGACAGAGACAGAGACAGAGTGAGAGACAGAGACAGAGACAGAGACAGAGACGGAGGGGTAAGAGACAACGACGGAGGCAGAGACAGTGACTGAGACGGAGGCAAAGACAGAGACAGAGACAGAGACAGAGACAGAGACAGAGACAGAGACAGAGACAGAGACAGAGTCAGAGACAGAGACAGAGACAGAGACAGAGACAGAGACAGAGACAGAGACAGAGACAGAGACAGAGACAGAGACAGAGACAGAGACAGAGACAGAGACAGAGACAGAGACAGAGACAGAGACAGGGACAGAGACAGAGACAGAGACAGAGACAGAGACAGAGACAGAGACAGAGACAGAGACAAAGACAGAGACAGAGACAGAGACAGAGACAGACACAGAGATTGAGACAAAGAGAGAGAGACAAAGAGAGAGAGACAGGAGACAAAGACGGAGATAGAGGGGCAGGAGAAAAACACGGAGAAAAAGACGGGGACAGAGACCGTCACCGAGACAGAGGCAGAGACAGAGACAGAGACAGAGACAGAGACAGAGACAGAGACAGAGACAGAGACAGAGACAGAGACAGAGACAGAGACAGAGACAGAGACAGAGACAGAGACAGAGACAGAGACAGAGACGGAGGGGTAAGAGACAACGACGGAAACAGAGACAGTGACTGAGACGGAGGCAAAGATAGAGACAGAGACAGAGACAGAGACAGAGACAGAGACAGAGACAGAGTGAGAGACAGAGACAGAGACAGAGACAGAGACGGAGGGGTGAGAGACAACGACAGAGGCAGAGACAGTGACTGAGACGGAGGCAAAGACAGAGACAGAGACAGAGACGGACACAGAGACAGAGACAGAGACAGAGACAGAGACAGAGACAGAGACAGAGACAGAGACACAGACAGAGACAGAGACAGATACAGACACAGAGACAGAGATAGTGTCAGAGGCAGAGACAGAGGGAGAGACAGGAGACAAAGACGGAGAAAGTGGGGCAGGAGACAAACACGGAGAAAAAGACGGGGACAGAGACCGTCACCGAGACAGAGGTAGAGACAGAGACAGAAACAGAGACAGAGACAGAGACAGAGACAGAGACAGAGACAGAGACAGAGACAGAGACAGAGACAGAGACAGAGACAGAGACAGAGACAGAGACAGAGACAGAGACAGAGACAGAGACAGAGACAGAGACAGAGACAGAGACAGAGACAGAGACGGAGACATAGACAGAGACAGAGACAGAGACAGAGACAGAGACAGAGACAGAGACAGAGACAGAGATAGTGTCAGAGGCAGAGACAGAGAGAGAGACAGGAGACAAAGACGGAGATAGAGGGGCAGGAGAAAAAGACGGGGACAGAGACCGTCACCGAGACAGAGGCAGAGACAGAGACAGAGACAGAGACAGAGACAGAGACAGAGACAGAGACAGAGACAGAGACAGAGACAGAGACAGAGACAGAGACAGAGACAGAGACAGAGACAGAGACAGAGACAGAGACAGAGACAGAGACAGAGACAGAGACAGAGACAGAGACAGAGACAGAGACAGAGACAGAGACAGAGACAGAGACAGAGACAGAGACAGAGACAGAGACAGAGACAGAGACAGAGACAGAGACAGAGACAGAGACAGAGACAGAGGCAGAGACAGAGACAGAGACAGAGACAGAGACAGAGACAGAGACAGAGAAAGAGACAGAGACAGACACAGAGATAGAGTCAGAGACAGACACAGAGAGAGAGACAGGGACAGGGACAGGGACAGAGACAGAGGCAGAGACAGAGACAGAGACAGACACAGAGGTAGAGACAGAGACAGAGACACAGAGAGAGACAGGAGACAAAGACGGAGAAAGAGGGGCAGGAGACAAACACGGAGAAAAAGACGGGGACAGAGACCGTCACCGAGACAGAGATAGAGACAGAGACAGAAACAGAGACAGAGACAGAGACAGAGACAGAGACAGAGACAGAGACAGAGACAGAGACAGAGACAGAGACAGAGACAGAGATAGAGACAGAGACAGAGACAGAGACAGAGACAGAGACAGAGACAGACACAGAGATAGAGACAAAGAGAGAGAGACAGGAGACAAAGACGGAGATAGAGGGGCAGGAGAAAAACACGGAGAAAAAGACGGGGACAGAGACAGTCACCGAGACAGAGGCAGAGACAGAGACAGAGACAGAGACAGAGACAGAGACAGAGACAGAGACAGAGACAGAGACAGAGACAGAGACAGAGACAGAGACAGAGACAGAGACGGAGACAGAGACAGAGACAGAGACAGATACAGAGACAGAGACAGAGACAGAGACAGAGACAGAGGCAGAGACAGAGACAGAGGCAGAGACAGAGACAGAGACAGAAACAGAGACAGAGACAGAGACGGAGGGGTAAGAGACAACGACGGAAACAGAGACAGTGACTGAGACGGAGGCAAAGATAGAGACAGAGACAGAGACGGAGACAGAGACAGAGACAGAGACAGAGACAGAGACAGAGACAGAGACGGAGAAAGAGGGGCAGGAGACAAACACGGAGAAAAAGACGGGGACAGAGACCGTCACCGAGACAGAGACAGAGACAGAGACAGAGACAGAGACAGAGACAGAGACAGAGACAGAGACAGAGACACAGGCAGAGACAGAGACAGAGACAGAGACAGAGACAGAGACAGAGACAGAGACCGAGACAGAGACAGAGACAGAGACAGAGACAGAGACAGAGACAGAGACAGAGACAGAGACAGAGACAGAGACAGAGACAGAGACAGAGACAGAGACAGAGACAGAGACAGAGACAGAGACAGAGACAGAGACAGAGACAGAGACAGAGACAGAGACAGAGACAGAGACAGAGACAGAGACAGAGACAGAGAGAGAGAGACAGAGACAGAGACAGAGACAGAGACAGAGACAGAGACAGACACAGAGATAGAGACAAAGAGAGAGAGACAGGAGACAAAGACGGAGATAGAGGGGCAGGAGAAAAAGACGGGGACAGAGACCGTCACCGAGACAGAGGCAGAGACAGAGACAGAGACAGAGACAGAGACAGAGACAGAGACAGAGACAGAGACAGAGACATAGACAGAAACAGAGACAGAGACAGAGACAGACACAGAGACAGAGACAGAGACAGAGACAGAGAAAGAGACAGAGACAGAGACAGAGACAGAGACAGAGAAAGAGACAGAGACAGACACAGAGATAGAGACAGAGACAGACACAGAGAGAGAGACAGGGACAGGGACAGGGACAGAGACAGAGGCAGAGACAGAGACAGAGACAGACACAGAGGAAGAGACAGAGACAGAGACACAGAGAGAGACAGGAGACAAAGACGGAGAAAGTGGGGCAGGAGACAAACACGGAGAAAAAGACGGGGACAGAGACCGTCACCGAGACAGAGATAGAGACAGCGACAGAAACAGAGACAGAGACAGAGACAGAGACAGAGACAGAGACAGAGACAGAGACAGAGACAGACACAGAGACATAGACAGAGACAGAGACAGAGACAGAGACAGAGACAGAGACAGACACAGAGACAGAGATAGTGTCAGAGGCAGAGACAGAGGGAGAGACAGGAGACAAAGACGGAGTTAGAGGGGCAGGAGACAAACACGGAGAAAAAGACGGGGACAGAGACCGTCACCGAGACAGAGACAGAGACAGAGGCAGAGACAGAGACAGAGACAGAGACAGAGACAGAGACAGAGACCGAGACAGAGACAGAGACAGAGACAGAGACAGAGTCGGAGACAGAGACAGAGGGGTAAGAGACAATGACGGAGACGGAGACAGTGACTGCGACAGAGACAGAGACAGAGACAGAGACAGAGTCAGAGGCAGAGACAGAGACAGAGACAGAGACAGAGACAGAGACGGAGGTGTAAGAGACAACGACGGAGACAGAGACAGTGACTGAGACGGAGGCAAAGACAGAGACAGAGACAGAGACAGAGACAGAGACAGAGACAGAGACAGAGGCAGAGACAGAGGCAGAGACAGAGACAGAGACCGAGACAGAGACAGAGACAGAGACAGAGACAGAGACAGAGACAGAGGCAGAGACAGAGACAGAGACAGAGACAGAGACAGAAACAGAGACAGAGACAGAGACAGAGTGAGAGACATAGACAGGGACAGGGACAGAGACAGAGACAGAGACAGAGACAGAGACAGAGACAGAGACAGAGACAGATACAGAGACAGAGACAGAGACAGAGACAGAGACAGAGACAGACACAGAGATAGAGACAGAGACAGAGACAGAGAGAGAGGCAGAGACAGGGGCAGAGACAGAGACAGAGACAGAGACAGAGACAGACACAGAGATAGAGACAAAGAGAGAGAGACAGGAGACAAAGACGGAGATAGAGGGGCAGGAGAAAAAGACGGGGACAGAGACCGTCACCGAGACAGAGGCAGAGACAGAGACAGAGTCAGAGACAGAGACAGAGACAGAGACAGAGACAGAGACAGAGACAGAGACAGAGACAGAGACAGAGACAGAGACAGAGACAGAGACAGAGACAGAGACAGAGACGGAGGGGTAAGAGACAACGACGGAGACAGAAACAGTGACTGAGACAGAGACAGGGACAGAGACAGAGACAGAGACAGAGACAGAGACAGAGACAGAGACAGAGATAGAGACAGAGACAGAGACAGAGACAGAGATAGTGTCAGAGACAGAGACAGAGACAGAGACAGAGACAGAGACAGAGATAGAGACAAAGAGAGAGAGACAGGAGACAAAGACGGAGATAGAGGGGCAGGAGAAAAACACGGAGAAAAAGACGGGGACAGAGACCGTCACCGAGACAGAGGCAGAGACAGAGACAGGGACAGAGACAGAGACAGAGACAGAGACAGAGACAGAGACAGAGACAGAGACAGAGACAGAGACAGAGACAGAGACAGAGACAGAGACAGAGACAGAGACAGAGACAGAGACAGAGACAGAGACAGAGACAGAGACAGAGACAGAGACAGAGACGGAGACAGAGACAGAGACAGAGACAGAGACAGAGGCAGAGACAGAGACAGAGACAGAGACAGAGACAGAGACAGAAACAGAGACAGAGACAGAGACGGAGGGGTAAGAGACAACGACGGAAACAGAGACAGTGACTGAGACGGAGGCAAAGATAGAGACAGAGACAGAGACGGAGACAGAGACAGAGACAGAGACAGAGACAGAGACAGAGACGGAGACAGAGACAGAGACAGAGACAGAGATAGAGACAGAGACAGAAACAGAGACAGAGACAGAGACGGAGGGGTAAGAGACAACGACGGAGACAGAAACAGTGACTGAGACAGAGACAGGGACAGAGACAGAGACAGAGACAGAGACAGAGACAGAGACAGAGACAGAGACAGAGATAGAGACAGAGACAGAGACAGAGACAGAGATAGTGTCAGAGGCAGAGACAGAGACAGAGACAGAGACAGAGACAGAGACAGAGACGGAGGGTTAAGAGACAACGACGGAGACAGAGACAGTGACTGATACGGAGGCAAAGACAGACACAGAGACAGAGACAGAGACAGAGACAGAGACAGAGACAGAGGCAGAGACAGAGACAGAGACGGAGACAAAGACGGAGACAAAGGCGGAGGCAAAGACGAAGACAGAGACCGATCCAGAGATAGAGACAGAGACAGAGACAGAGACAGAGTCAGAGACAGAGACAGAGACAGAGACAGAGACAGAGACAGAGACAGAGGCAGATACAGAGACAGAGACAGAGACAGAGACAGACACAGAGATAGAGACAAAGAGAGAGAGACAGGAGACAAAGACGGAGATAGAGGGGCAGGAGAAAAACACGGAGAAAAAGACGGGGACAGAGACCGTCGCCGAGACAGAGGCAGAGACAGAGACAGAGACAGAGACAGAGACAGAGACAGAGACAGAGACAGAGACAGAGACAGAGACAGAGACAGAGACAGAGACAGAGACAGGGACAGAGACAGAGACAGAGACAGAGACAGAGACAGAGACAGAGACAGAGACAGAGACAGAGACAGAGACAGAGACAGAGACAGAGACAGAGACAGAGAGAGAGACAGGAGACAAAGACGGAGATAGAGGGGCAGGAGACAAACACGGAGAAAAGGACGGGGACAGTGACCGTGACCGAGACAGAGATAGAGACAGAGACAGAAACAGAGACAGAGACAGAGACGGAGGGGTAAGAGACAACGACGGAGACAGAAACAGTGACTGAGACAGAGACAGGGACAGAGACAGAGACAGAGACACAGACAGAAACAGAGACAGAGACAGAGAGAGAGACAGACACAGAGACAGAGACAGAGACAGACACAGAGACAGAGATAGAGACAGAGACTGAGAAAGAGACGGAGAAAGAGATGGAGACAGAGACAGAGACAGAGGCAGAGACAGAGACAGAGACAGAGACAGAGACAGAGACAGAGACAGAGACAGAGACAGAGACAAAGACAGAGACAGAGACAGAGACAGAGACAGAGACAGAGACAGAGACAGAGACAGAGACAGAGACAGAGACAGAGACAGAGACAGAGACAGAGACAGAGACAGAGATGAGAGACAGAGACAGAGACAGAGACAGAGACAGAGACAGAGACAGAGACAGAGACAGAGACAGAGACAGAGACAGAGACAGAGACAGAGACAGAGACAGACACAGAGATAGAGACAAAGAGAGAGAGACAGGAGACAAAGACGGAGATAGAGGGGCAGGAGAAAAAGACGGGGACAGAGACCGTCACCGAGACAGAGGCAGAGACAGAGACAGAGACAGAGACAGAGACAGAGACAGAGACAGAGACAGAGACAGAGACATAGACAGAAACAGAGACAGAGACAGAGACAGACACAGAGACAGAGACAGAGACAGAGACAGAGAAAGAGACAGAGACAGAGACAGAGACAGAGACAGAGAAAGAGACAGAGACAGACACAGAGATAGAGACAGGGACAGACACAGAGAGAGAGACAGGGACAGGGACAGAGACAGAGACAGAGACAGAGACAGAGACAGAGACAGACACAGAGGAAGAGACAGAGACAGAGACACAGAGAGAGACAGAGACAGAGACAGAGACAGAGACAGAGACAGAGACAGAGACAGAGACAGAGACAGAGACAGAGACAGAGACAGAGACAGAGACAGAGACAGAGACAGAGACAGAGACAGAGACAGAGACAGACACAGAGATAGAGACAAAGAGAGAGAGACAGGAGACAAAGACGGAGATAGAGGGGCAGGAGAAAAACACGGAGAAAAAGACGGGGACAGAGACCGTCACCGAGACAGAGGCAGAGACAGAGACAGGGACAGAGACAGAGACAGAGACAGAGACAGAGACAGAGACAGAGACAGAGACAGAGACAGAGACAGAGACAGAGACAGAGACAGAGACAGAGACAGAGACAGAGACAGAGACAGAGACAGAGACAGAGACAGAGACAGAGACAGAGACAGAGACAGAGACGGAGACAGAGACAGAGACAGAGACAGAGACAGAGGCAGAGACAGAGACAGAGACAGAGACAGAGACAGAGACAGAAACAGAGACAGAGACAGAGACGGAGGGGTAAGAGACAACGACGGAAACAGAGACAGTGACTGAGACGGAGGCAAAGATAGAGACAGAGACAGAGACGGAGACAGAGACAGAGACAGAGACAGAGACAGAGACAGAGACGGAGACAGAGACAGAGACAGAGACAGAGATAGAGACAGAGACAGAAACAGAGACAGAGACAGAGACGGAGGGGTAAGAGACAACGACGGAGACAGAAACAGTGACTGAGACAGAGACAGGGACAGAGACAGAGACAGAGACAGAGACAGAGACAGAGACAGAGACAGAGACAGAGATAGAGACAGAGACAGAGACAGAGACAGAGATAGTGTCAGAGGCAGAGACAGAGACAGAGACAGAGACAGAGACAGAGACAGAGACGGAGGGTTAAGAGACAACGACGGAGACAGAGACAGTGACTGATACGGAGGCAAAGACAGACACAGAGACAGAGACAGAGACAGAGACAGAGACAGAGACAGAGGCAGAGACAGAGACAGAGACGGAGACAAAGACGGAGACAAAGGCGGAGGCAAAGACGAAGACAGAGACCGATCCAGAGATAGAGACAGAGACAGAGACAGAGACAGAGTCAGAGACAGAGACAGAGACAGAGACAGAGACAGAGACAGAGACAGAGGCAGATACAGAGACAGAGACAGAGACAGAGACAGACACAGAGATAGAGACAAAGAGAGAGAGACAGGAGACAAAGACGGAGATAGAGGGGCAGGAGAAAAACACGGAGAAAAAGACGGGGACAGAGACCGTCGCCGAGACAGAGGCAGAGACAGAGACAGAGACAGAGACAGAGACAGAGACAGAGACAGAGACAGAGACAGAGACAGAGACAGAGACAGAGACAGAGACAGAGACAGAGACAGGGACAGAGACAGAGACAGAGACAGAGACAGAGACAGAGACAGAGACAGAGACAGAGACAGAGACAGAGACAGAGACAGAGACAGAGACAGAGACAGAGAGAGAGACAGGAGACAAAGACGGAGATAGAGGGGCAGGAGACAAACACGGAGAAAAGGACGGGGACAGTGACCGTGACCGAGACAGAGATAGAGACAGAGACAGAAACAGAGACAGAGACAGAGACGGAGGGGTAAGAGACAACGACGGAGACAGAAACAGTGACTGAGACAGAGACAGGGACAGAGACAGAGACAGAGACACAGACAGAAACAGAGACAGAGACAGAGAGAGAGACAGACACAGAGACAGAGACAGAGACAGACACAGAGACAGAGATAGAGACAGAGACTGAGAAAGAGACGGAGAAAGAGATGGAGACAGAGACAGAGACAGAGGCAGAGACAGAGACAGAGACAGAGACAGAGACAGAGACAGAGACAGAGACGGAGGGGTAAGAGACAACGACGGAGACAGAGACAGTGACTGAGACGGAGGCAAAGACAGAGACAGAGACAGAGACAGAGACAGAGACAGAGACAGAGACAAAGACAGAGACAGAGACAGAGACAGAGACAGAGACAGAGACAGAGACAGAGACAGAGACAGAGACAGAGACAGAGACAGAGACAGAGACAGAGACAGAGACAGAGACAGAGACAGAGACAGAGACAGAGACAGAGACAGAGACAGAGACAGAGACAGAGACAGAGACAGAGACAGAGACAGAGACAGAGACAGAGACAGAGACAGAGACAGAGACAGAGACAGAGACAGAGACAGACACAGAGATAGAGACAAAGAGAGAGAGACAGGAGACAAAGACGGAGATAGAGGGGCAGGAGAAAAAGACGGGGACAGAGACCGTCACCGAGACAGAGGCAGAGACAGAGACAGAGACAGAGACAGAGACAGAGACAGAGACAGAGACAGAGACAGAGACATAGACAGAAACAGAGACAGAGACAGAGACAGACACAGAGACAGAGACAGAGACAGAGACAGAGAAAGAGACAGAGACAGAGACAGAGACAGAGACAGAGAAAGAGACAGAGACAGACACAGAGATAGAGACAGAGACAGACACAGAGAGAGAGACAGGGACAGGGACAGGGACAGAGACAGAGGCAGAGACAGAGACAGAGACAGACACAGAGGAAGAGACAGAGACAGAGACACAGAGAGAGACAGAGACAGAGACAGAGACAGAGACAGAGACAGAGACAGAGACAGAGACAGAGACAGAGACAGAGACAGAGACAGAGACAGAGACAGAGACAGAGACAGAGACAGAGACAGAGACAGAGACAGAGACAGAGACAGAGACAGACACAGAGATAGAGACAAAGAGAGAGAGACAGGAGACAAAGACGGAGATAGAGGGGCAGGGGAAAAACACGGAGAAAAAGACGGGGACAGAGACCGTCACCGAGACAGAGGCAGAGACAGAGACAGAGACAGAGACAGAGACAGAGACAGAGACAGAGACAGAGACAGAGACAGAGACAGAGACAGAGACAGAGACAGAGACAGAGACAGAGACAGAGACAGAGACAGAGACAGAGACAGAGACAGAGACAGAGACAGAGTCAGAGACAGAGACAGAGACAGAGAGAGAGAGACAGAGACAGAGACAGAGACGGAGACAGAGACAGAGACAGAGGCAGAGACGGAGACAGGGACAGAGACAGAGACAGAGACAGAGACGAAGGGGTAGAGACATCGACGGAGACAGAGACAGTGTCTGAGACGGTGGCAAAGACAGAGACAGAGACAGAGACAGACACAGAGATAGAGACAGAGACAGTGACAGAGGGAGAGGCAGGAGACAAAGGCGGAGTTAGAGGGGCAGGAGACAAACACGGAGAAAAAGACGGGGACAGAGACCGTCACCGAGACAGAGACAGAGACAGAGACAGAGACAGAGACAGAGGCAGAGACAGAGACAGAGACAGAGACAGAGACAGAGAAAGAGACGGAGACAGAGACAGAGGGGTATGAGACAACGACGGAGACAGAGACAGTGACTGCGACAGAGACAGAGACAGAGACAGAGACAGAGACAGAGACAGAGACAGAGACAGAGACAGAGACAGAGACAGAGACAGAGACAGAGGCAGAGGCAGAGACAGAGACAGAGACAGAGACAGAGACAGAGACAGAGACAGAGACAGAGACAGAGACAGAGACAGAGTGAGGGACATAGACAGGGACAGGGACAGAGACTGAGACAGAGACAGAGACAGAGACAGAGACAGAGACAGAGACAGATACAGAGACAGAGACAGAGACAGAGACAGACACAGAGATAGAGACAGAGACAGAGACAGAGACAGAGACAGAGTCGGAGACAGAGACAGAGGGGTAAGAGACAATGACGGAGACGGAGACAGTGACTGCGACAGAGACAGAGACAGAGACAGAGACAGAGTCAGAGGCAGAGACAGAGACAGAGACAGAGACAGAGACAGAGACGGAGGGGTAAGAGACAACGACGGAGACAGAGACAGTGACTGAGACGGAGGCAAAGACAGAGACAGAGACAGAGACAGAGACAGACACAGAGACAGAGACAGAGACAGAGACAGAGACAGAGACAGAGACAGAGACAGAGACAGAGACAGAGACAGAGACAGAGACAGAGACAGAGACAGAGACAGAGACAGAGACAGAGACAGAGACAGAGACAGAGACAGAGACAGAGACAGAGACAGAGACAGAGACAGAGACAGAGACAGAGACAGAGACAGAGACAGAGACAGAGACAGAGACAGAGACAGAGACAGAGACAGAGACAGAGACAGACACAGAGATAGAGACAAAGAGAGAGAGACAGGAGACAAAGACGGAGATAGAGGGGCAGGAGAAAAACACGGAGAAAAAGACGGGGACAGAGACCGTCACCGAGACAGAGGCAAAGATAGAGACAGAGACAGAGACGGAGACGGAGACAGAGACAGAGACAGAGACAGAGACAGAGACAGAGACAGAGACGGAGACAGAGACAGAGACAGAGACAGAGACAGAGACAGAGACAGAGACAGAGACAGAGACAGAGACAGAGACAGAGACAGAGACAGAGACAGAGACAGAGACAGAGACGGAGACATAGACAGAGACAGAGACAGAGACAGAGACAGAGACAGAGACAGAGACGGAGACAGAGATAGTGTCAGAGGCAGAGACAGAGGGAGAGACAGGAGACAAAGACGGAGTTAGAGGGGCAGGAGACAAACACGGAGAAAAAGACGGGGACAGAGACCGTCACCGAGACAGAGACAGAGACAGAGACAGCGACAGAGACAGAGACAGAGACAGAGACAGAGACAGAGACAGAGACAGAGACAGAGACAGAGACAGAGACAGAGACAGAGATAGAGACAGAGACAGAGACAGAGACAGAGACAGAGACAGAGACAGACACAGAGATAGAGACAAAGAGAGAGAGACAGGAGACAAAGACGGAGATAGAGGGGCAGGAGAAAAACACGGAGAAAAAGACGGGGACAGAGACCGTCACCGAGACAGAGACAGAGACAGAGACACAGAGATAGAGACAGAGACAGAGACAGAGAGAGAGACAGAGACAGGGGCAGGGACAGGGACAGGGACAGACACAGAGACAGAGACAGAGACAGAGACAGAGACAGAGACAGAGAAAGAGACAGAGACAGAGACAGAGACAGAGACAGAGAAAGAGACAGAGACAGACACAGAGATAGAGACAGAGACAGAGGGGTAAGAGACAATGACGGAGACGGAGACAGTGACTGCGACAGAGACAGAAACAGAGACAGAGACAGAGTCAGAGGCAGAGACAGAGACAGAGACAGAGACATAGACAGAGACGGAGGGGTAAGAGACAACGACGGAGACAGAGACAGTGACTGAGACGGAGGCAAAGACAGAGACAGAGACAGAGACAGAGACAGAGACAGAGACAGAGACAGAGACAGAGACAGAGACAGAGACAGGGACAGAGACAGAGACAGAGACAGAGACAGAGACAGAGACAGAGACAGAGGCAGAGACAGAGACAGAGACAGAGACAGAGACAGAGACAGAGACAGAGACAGAGACAGAGACAGAGACAGAGACAGAGTGAGAGACATAGACAGGGACAGGGACAGAGACAGAGACAGAGACAGAGACAGAGACAGAGACAGAGACAGAGACAGAGAGAGAGACAGATACAGAGACAGAGACAGAGACAGAGACAGAGACAGAGACAGACACAGAGACAGAGACAGAGACAGAGACAGAGACAGAGACAGAGACAGAGACAGAGACAGAGACAGAGACAGAGACAGAGACAGAGACAGAGACAGAGACGGAGACATAGACAGAGACAGAGACAGAGACAGAGACAGAGACAGAGACAGAGACGGAGACAGAGATAGTGTCAGAGGCAGAGACAGAGGGAGAGACAGGAGACAAAGACGGAGTTAGAGGGGCAGGAGACAAACACGGAGAAAAAGACGGGGACAGAGACCGTCACCGAGACAGAGACAGAGACAGAGACAGCGACAGAGACAGAGACAGAGACAGAGACAGAGACAGAGACAGAGACAGAGACAGAGACAGAGACAGAGACAGAGACAGAGATAGAGACAGAGACAGAGACAGAGACAGAGACAGAGACAGAGACAGACACAGAGATAGAGACAAAGAGAGAGAGACAGGAGACAAAGACGGAGATAGAGGGGCAGGAGAAAAACACGGAGAAAAAGACGGGGACAGAGACCGTCACCGAGACAGAGACAGAGACAGAGACACAGAGATAGAGACAGAGACAGAGACAGAGAGAGAGACAGAGACAGGGGCAGGGACAGGGACAGGGACAGACACAGAGACAGAGACAGAGACAGAGACAGAGACAGAGACAGAGAAAGAGACAGAGACAGAGACAGAGACAGAGACAGAGAAAGAGACAGAGACAGACACAGAGATAGAGACAGAGACAGAGGGGTAAGAGACAATGACGGAGACGGAGACAGTGACTGCGACAGAGACAGAAACAGAGACAGAGACAGAGTCAGAGGCAGAGACAGAGACAGAGACAGAGACATAGACAGAGACGGAGGGGTAAGAGACAACGACGGAGACAGAGACAGTGACTGAGACGGAGGCAAAGACAGAGACAGAGACAGAGACAGAGACAGAGACAGAGACAGAGACAGAGACAGAGACAGAGACAGAGACAGGGACAGAGACAGAGACAGAGACAGAGACAGAGACAGAGACAGAGACAGAGACAGAGGCAGAGACAGAGACAGAGACAGAGACAGAGACAGAGACAGAGACAGAGACAGAGACAGAGACAGAGACAGAGACAGAGTGAGAGACATAGACAGGGACAGGGACAGAGACAGAGACAGAGACAGAGACAGAGACAGAGACAGAGACAGAGACAGAGAGAGAGACAGATACAGAGACAGAGACAGAGACAGAGACAGAGACAGACACAGAGATAGAGACAGAGACAGAGACAGAGAGAGAGACAGAGACAGGGGCAGGGACAGGGACAGGGACAGACACAGAGACAGAGACAGAGGCAGAGACAGAGACAGAGACAGAGACAGAGGCAGAAACAGAAACAGAGACAGAGACAGAGACACAGAGAGAGACAGGAGACAAAGACGGAGAAAGTGGGGCAGGAGACAAACACGGAGAAAAAGACGGGGACAGAGACCGTCACCGAGACAGAGGTAGAGACAGAGACAGAAACAGAGACAGAGACAGAGACAGAGACAGAGTGAGAGACAGAGACAGAGACAGAGACAGAGACGGAGGGGTGAGAGACAACGACAGAGGCAGAGACAGTGACTGAGACGGAGGCAAAGACAGAGACAGAGACAGAGACGGACACAGAGACAGAGACAGAGACAGAGACAGAGACAGAGACAGAGACAGAGACAGAGACACAGACAGAGACAGAGACAGAGACAGAGACAGAGACAGAGACAGAGACAGAGACAGAGACAGAGACAGAGACAGAGACAGAGACAGAGACAGAGACAGAGACAGAGACAGAGATAGTGCCAGAGGCAGAGACAGAGGGAGAGACAGGAGACAAAGACGGAGTTAGAGGGGCAGGAGACAAACACGGAGAAAAAGACGGGGACAGAGACCGTCACCGAGACAGAGACAGAGACAGAGACAGAGACAGAGACAGAGACAGAGACAGAGACAGAGACACAGGCAGAGACAGAGACAGAGACAGAGACAGAGACAGAGACAGAGACAGAGACCGAGACAGAGACAGAGACAGAGACAGAGACAGAGACAGAGTGAGAGACAGAGACAGGGACAGGGACAGAGACAGAGACAGAGACAGAGACAGAGACAGAGACAGAGACAGAGACAGAGACAGATACAGAGACAGAGACAGAGACAGAGACAGAGACAGAGACAGACACAGAGATAGAGACAGAGACAGAGACAGAGAGAGAGACAGAGACAGGGGCAGGGACAGGGACAGGGACAGACACAGAGACAGAGACAGAGGCAGAGACAGAGACAGAGACAGAGACAGAGACAGAGGCAGAAACAGAAACAGAGACAGAGACAGAGACACAGAGAGAGACAGGAGACAAAGACGGAGAAAGTGCGGCAGGAGACAAACACGGAGAAAAAGACGGGGACAGAGACCGTCACCGAGACAGAGGTAGAGACAGAGACAGAGACAGAAACAGAGACAGAGACAGAGACAGAGACAGAGACAGAGACAGAGACAGAGACAGAGACAGAGACAGAGACAGAGACAGAGACAGAGACAGAGACAGAGACAGAGACAGAGACAGAGACAGAGACAGAGACAGAGACAGAGACAGAGACAGAGACAGAGACACAGACAGAGACAGAGACGGAGACATAGACAGAGACAGAGACAGAGACAGAGACAGAGACAGAGACAGAGACAGAGACAGAGACAGAGACAGAGATAGTGCCAGAGGCAGAGACAGAGGGAGAGACAGGAGACAAAGACGGAGTTAGAGGGGCAGGAGACAAACACGGAGAAAAAGACGGGGACAGAGACCGTCACCGAGACAGAGACAGAGACAGAGACAGAGACAGAGACAGAGACAGAGACACAGGCAGAGACAGAGACAGAGACAGAGACAGAGACAGAGACAGAGACAGAGACCGAGACAGAGACAGAGACAGAGACAGAGACAGAGACAGAGACAGAGACAGAGTGAGAGACAGAGACAGAGACAGAGACAGAGACGGAGGGGTAAGAGACAACGACGGAGGCAGAGACAGTGACTGAGACGGAGGCAAAGACAGAGACAGAGACAGAGACAGAGACAGAGACAGAGACAGAGACAGAGACAGAGACAGAGTCAGAGACAGAGACAGAGACAGAGACAGAGACAGAGACAGAGACAGAGACAGAGACAGAGACAGAGACAGAGACAGAGACAGAGACAGAGACAGAGACAGAGACAGAGACAGAGACAGAGACAGAGACAGGGACAGAGACAGAGACAGAGACAGAGACAGAGACAGAGACAGAGACAGAGACAGAGACAAAGACAGAGACAGAGACAGAGACAGAGACAGACACAGAGATTGAGACAAAGAGAGAGAGACAAAGAGAGAGAGACAGGAGACAAAGACGGAGATAGAGGGGCAGGAGAAAAACACGGAGAAAAAGACGGGGACAGAGACCGTCACCGAGACAGAGGCAGAGACAGAGACAGAGACAGAGACAGAGACAGAGACAGAGACAGAGACAGAGACAGAGACAGAGACAGAGACAGAGACAGAGACAGAGACAGAGACAGAGACAGAGACAGAGACAGAGACGGAGGGGTAAGAGACAACGACGGAAACAGAGACAGTGACTGAGACGGAGGCAAAGATAGAGACAGAGACAGAGACAGAGACAGAGACAGAGACAGAGACAGAGACAGAGACAGAGTGAGAGACAGAGACAGGGACAGGGACAGAGACAGAGACAGAGACAGAGACAGAGACAGAGACAGAGACAGAGACAGAGACAGAGACAGAGACAGAGACAGAGACAGAGACAGAGACAGAGACAGAGACAGAGACAGAGACAGAGACAGAGACAGAGACAGAGACAGAGACAGAGACAGAGACAGAGACAGAGACAGAGACGGAGACATAGACAGAGACAGAGACAGAGACAGAGACAGAGACAGAGACAGAGACAGAGACAGAGATAGTGTCAGAGGCAGAGACAGAGGGAGAGACAGGAGACAAAGACGGAGAAAGTGGGGCAGGAGACAAACACGGAGAAAAAGACGGGGACAGAGACCGTCACCGAGACAGAGGTAGAGACAGAGACAGAAACAGAGACAGAGACAGAGACAGAGACAGAGACAGAGACAGAGACAGAGACAGAGACAGAGACAGAGACAGAGACAGAGACAGAGACAGAGACAGAGACAGAGACAGAGACAGAGACAGAGACAGAGACAGAGACAGAGACAGAGACAGAGACGGAGACATAGACAGAGACAGAGACAGAGACAGAGACAGAGACAGAGACAGAGACAGAGACAGAGACAGAGATAGTGTCAGAGGCAGAGACAGAGAGAGAGACAGGAGACAAAGACGGAGATAGAGGGGCAGGAGAAAAAGACGGGGACAGAGACCGTCACCGAGACAGAGGCAGAGACAGAGACAGAGACAGAGACAGAGACAGAGACAGAGACAGAGACAGAGACAGAGACAGAGACAGAGACAGAGACAGAGACAGAGACAGAGACAGAGACAGAGACAGAGACAGAGACAGAGACAGAGACAGAGACAGAGACAGAGACAGAGACAGAGACAGAGACAGAGACAGAGACAGAGACAGAGACAGAGACAGAGACAGAGACAGAGACAGAGACAGAGACAGAGACAGAGACAGAGACAGAGACAGAGACAGAGACAGAGACAGAGACAGAGGCAGAGACAGAGACAGAGACAGAGACAGAGACAGAGACAGAGACAGAGAAAGAGACAGAGACAGACACAGAGATAGAGTCAGAGACAGACACAGAGAGAGAGACAGGGACAGGGACAGGGACAGAGACAGAGGCAGAGACAGAGACAGAGACAGACACAGAGGTAGAGACAGAGACAGAGACACAGAGAGAGACAGGAGACAAAGACGGAGAAAGAGGGGCAGGAGACAAACACGGAGAAAAAGACGGGGACAGAGACCGTCACCGAGACAGAGATAGAGACAGAGACAGAAACAGAGACAGAGACAGAGACAGAGACAGAGACAGAGACAGAGACAGAGACAGAGACAGAGACAGAGACAGAGACAGAGATAGAGACAGAGACAGAGACAGAGACAGAGACAGAGACAGAGACAGACACAGAGATAGAGACAAAGAGAGAGAGACAGGAGACAAAGACGGAGATAGAGGGGCAGGAGAAAAACACGGAGAAAAAGACGGGGACAGAGACAGTCACCGAGACAGAGGCAGAGACAGAGACAGAGACAGAGACAGAGACAGAGACAGAGACAGAGACAGAGACAGAGACAGAGACAGAGACAGAGACAGAGACAGAGACAGAGACAGAGACGGAGACAGAGACAGAGACAGAGACAGATACAGAGACAGAGACAGAGACAGAGACAGAGACAGAGGCAGAGACAGAGACAGAGGCAGAGACAGAGACAGAGACAGAAACAGAGACAGAGACAGAGACGGAGGGGTAAGAGACAACGACGGAAACAGAGACAGTGACTGAGACGGAGGCAAAGATAGAGACAGAGACAGAGACGGAGACAGAGACAGAGACAGAGACAGAGACAGAGACAGAGACAGAGACGGAGAAAGAGGGGCAGGAGACAAACACGGAGAAAAAGACGGGGACAGAGACCGTCACCGAGACAGAGACAGAGACAGAGACAGAGACAGAGACAGAGACAGAGACAGAGACAGAGACAGAGACACAGGCAGAGACAGAGACAGAGACAGAGACAGAGACAGAGACAGAGACAGAGACCGAGACAGAGACAGAGACAGAGACAGAGACAGAGACAGAGACAGAGACAGAGACAGAGACAGAGACAGAGACAGAGACAGAGACAGAGACAGAGACAGAGACAGAGACAGAGACAGAGACAGAGACAGAGACAGAGACAGAGACAGAGACAGAGACAGAGACAGAGACAGAGACAGAGAGAGAGAGACAGAGACAGAGACAGAGACAGAGACAGAGACAGAGACAGACACAGAGATAGAGACAAAGAGAGAGAGACAGGAGACAAAGACGGAGATAGAGGGGCAGGAGAAAAAGACGGGGACAGAGACCGTCACCGAGACAGAGGCAGAGACAGAGACAGAGACAGAGACAGAGACAGAGACAGAGACAGAGACAGAGACAGAGACAGAGACATAGACAGAAACAGAGACAGAGACAGAGACAGACACAGAGACAGAGACAGAGACAGAGACAGAGAAAGAGACAGAGACAGAGACAGAGACAGAGACAGAGAAAGAGACAGAGACAGACACAGAGATAGAGACAGAGACAGACACAGAGAGAGAGACAGGGACAGGGACAGGGACAGAGACAGAGGCAGAGACAGAGACAGAGACAGACACAGAGGAAGAGACAGAGACAGAGACACAGAGAGAGACAGGAGACAAAGACGGAGAAAGTGGGGCAGGAGACAAACACGGAGAAAAAGACGGGGACAGAGACCGTCACCGAGACAGAGATAGAGACAGCGACAGAAACAGAGACAGAGACAGAGACAGAGACAGAGACAGAGACAGAGACAGAGACAGAGACAGACACAGAGACATAGACAGAGACAGAGACAGAGACAGAGACAGAGACAGAGACAGACACAGAGACAGAGATAGTGTCAGAGGCAGAGACAGAGGGAGAGACAGGAGACAAAGACGGAGTTAGAGGGGCAGGAGACAAACACGGAGAAAAAGACGGGGACAGAGACCGTCACCGAGACAGAGACAGAGACAGAGGCAGAGACAGAGACAGAGACAGAGACAGAGACAGAGACAGAGACCGAGACAGAGACAGAGACAGAGACAGAGACAGAGTCGGAGACAGAGACAGAGGGGTAAGAGACAATGACGGAGACGGAGACAGTGACTGCGACAGAGACAGAGACAGAGACAGAGACAGAGTCAGAGGCAGAGACAGAGACAGAGACAGAGACAGAGACAGAGACGGAGGTGTAAGAGACAACGACGGAGACAGAGACAGTGACTGAGACGGAGGCAAAGACAGAGACAGAGACAGAGACAGAGACAGAGACAGAGACAGAGACAGAGGCAGAGACAGAGGCAGAGACAGAGACAGAGACCGAGACAGAGACAGAGACAGAGACAGAGACAGAGACAGAGACAGAGGCAGAGACAGAGACAGAGACAGAGACAGAGACAGAAACAGAGACAGAGACAGAGACAGAGTGAGAGACATAGACAGGGACAGGGACAGAGACAGAGACAGAGACAGAGACAGAGACAGAGACAGAGACAGAGACAGATACAGAGACAGAGACAGAGACAGAGACAGAGACAGAGACAGACACAGAGATAGAGACAGAGACAGAGACAGAGAGAGAGGCAGAGACAGGGGCAGAGACAGAGACAGAGACAGAGACAGAGACAGACACAGAGATAGAGACAAAGAGAGAGAGACAGGAGACAAAGACGGAGATAGAGGGGCAGGAGAAAAAGACGGGGACAGAGACCGTCACCGAGACAGAGGCAGAGACAGAGACAGAGTCAGAGACAGAGACAGAGACAGAGACAGAGACAGAGACAGAGACAGAGACAGAGACAGAGACAGAGACAGAGACAGAGACAGAGACAGAGACAGAGACGGAGGGGTAAGAGACAACGACGGAGACAGAAACAGTGACTGAGACAGAGACAGGGACAGAGACAGAGACAGAGACAGAGACAGAGACAGAGACAGAGACAGAGATAGAGACAGAGACAGAGACAGAGACAGAGATAGTGTCAGAGGCAGAGACAGAGACAGAGACAGAGACAGAGACAGAGACAGAGACAGAGACAGAGACAGAGACAGAGACAGAGACAGAGACAGAGACAGAGACAGAGACAGAGACAGAGACAGAGACAGAGACAGAGACAGAGACAGAGACAGAGACAGAGACAGAGACAGAGACAGAGACAGAGACAGAGACAGAGACAGAGACAGAGACAGAGACAGAGACAGAGACAGAGACAGAGACAGAGACAGAGACAGAGATAGAGACAAAGAGAGAGAGACAGGAGACAAAGACGGAGATAGAGGGGCAGGAGAAAAACACGGAGAAAAAGACGGGGACAGAGACCGTCACCGAGACAGAGGCAGAGACAGAGACAGGGACAGAGACAGAGACAGAGACAGAGACAGAGACAGAGACAGAGACAGAGACAGAGACAGAGACAGAGACAGAGACAGAGACAGAGACAGAGACAGAGACAGAGACAGAGACAGAGACAGAGTCAGAGGCAGAGACAGAGACAGAGACAGAGACAGAGACAGAGACGGAGGTGTAAGAGACAACGACGGAGACAGAGACAGTGACTGAGACGGAGGCAAAGACAGAGACAGAGACAGAGACAGAGACAGAGACAGAGACAGAGACAGAGGCAGAGACAGAGGCAGAGACAGAGACAGAGACCGAGACAGAGACAGAGACAGAGACAGAGACAGAGACAGAGACAGAGGCAGAGACAGAGACAGAGACAGAGACAGAGACAGAAACAGAGACAGAGACAGAGACAGAGTGAGAGACATAGACAGGGACAGGGACAGAGACAGAGACAGAGACAGAGACAGAGACAGAGACAGAGACAGAGACAGATACAGAGACAGAGACAGAGACAGAGACAGAGACAGAGACAGACACAGAGATAGAGACAGAGACAGAGACAGAGAGAGAGGCAGAGACAGGGGCAGAGACAGAGACAGAGACAGAGACAGAGACAGACACAGAGATAGAGACAAAGAGAGAGAGACAGGAGACAAAGACGGAGATAGAGGGGCAGGAGAAAAAGACGGGGACAGAGACCGTCACCGAGACAGAGGCAGAGACAGAGACAGAGTCAGAGACAGAGACAGAGACAGAGACAGAGACAGAGACAGAGACAGAGACAGAGACAGAGACAGAGACAGAGACAGAGACAGAGACAGAGACAGAGACGGAGGGGTAAGAGACAACGACGGAGACAGAAACAGTGACTGAGACAGAGACAGGGACAGAGACAGAGACAGAGACAGAGACAGAGACAGAGACAGAGACAGAGATAGAGACAGAGACAGAGACAGAGACAGAGATAGTGTCAGAGGCAGAGACAGAGACAGAGACAGAGACAGAGACAGAGACAGAGACAGAGACAGAGACAGAGACAGAGACAGAGACAGAGACAGAGACAGAGACAGAGACAGAGACAGAGACAGAGACAGAGACAGAGACAGAGACAGAGACAGAGACAGAGACAGAGACAGAGACAGAGACAGAGACAGAGACAGAGACAGAGACAGAGACAGAGACAGAGACAGAGACAGAGACAGAGACAGAGACAGAGATAGAGACAAAGAGAGAGAGACAGGAGACAAAGACGGAGATAGAGGGGCAGGAGAAAAACACGGAGAAAAAGACGGGGACAGAGACCGTCACCGAGACAGAGGCAGAGACAGAGACAGGGACAGAGACAGAGACAGAGACAGAGACAGAGACAGAGACAGAGACAGAGACAGAGACAGAGACAGAGACAGAGACAGAGACAGAGACAGAGACAGAGACAGAGACAGAGACAGAGACAGAGACAGAGACAGAGACAGAGACAGAGACAGAGACAGAGACAGAGACAGAGACGGAGACAGAGACAGAGACAGAGACAGAGACAGAGGCAGAGACAGAGACAGAGACAGAGACAGAGACAGAGACAGAAACAGAGACAGAGACAGAGACGGAGGGGTAAGAGACAACGACGGAAACAGAGACAGTGACTGAGACGGAGGCAAAGATAGAGACAGAGACAGAGACGGAGACAGAGACAGAGACAGAGACAGAGACAGAGACAGAGACGGAGACAGAGACAGAGACAGAGACAGAGATAGAGACAGAGACAGAAACAGAGACAGAGACAGAGACGGAGGGGTAAGAGACAACGACGGAGACAGAAACAGTGACTGAGACAGAGACAGGGACAGAGACAGAGACAGAGACAGAGACAGAGACAGAGACAGAGACAGAGACAGAGATAGAGACAGAGACAGAGACAGAGACAGAGATAGTGTCAGAGGCAGAGACAGAGACAGAGACAGAGACAGAGACAGAGACAGAGACGGAGGGTTAAGAGACAACGACGGAGACAGAGACAGTGACTGATACGGAGGCAAAGACAGACACAGAGACAGAGACAGAGACAGAGACAGAGACAGAGACAGAGGCAGAGACAGAGACAGAGACGGAGACAAAGACGGAGACAAAGGCGGAGGCAAAGACGAAGACAGAGACCGATCCAGAGATAGAGACAGAGACAGAGACAGAGACAGAGTCAGAGACAGAGACAGAGACAGAGACAGAGACAGAGACAGAGACAGAGACAGAGACAGAGACAGAGACAGAGACAGAGACAGAGACAGAGACAGAGACAGAGACAGAGACAGAGACAGAGACAGAGACAGAGACAGAGACAGAGACAGAGACAGAGACAGAGACAGAGACGGAGACAGAGACAGAGACAGAGACAGAGACAGAGGCAGAGACAGAGACAGAGACAGAGACAGAGACAGAGACAGAAACAGAGACAGAGACAGAGACGGAGGGGTAAGAGACAACGACGGAAACAGAGACAGTGACTGAGACGGAGGCAAAGATAGAGACAGAGACAGAGACGGAGACAGAGACAGAGACAGAGACAGAGACAGAGACAGAGACGGAGACAGAGACAGAGACAGAGACAGAGATAGAGACAGAGACAGAAACAGAGACAGAGACAGAGACGGAGGGGTAAGAGACAACGACGGAGACAGAAACAGTGACTGAGACAGAGACAGGGACAGAGACAGAGACAGAGACAGAGACAGAGACAGAGACAGAGACAGAGACAGAGATAGAGACAGAGACAGAGACAGAGACAGAGATAGTGTCAGAGGCAGAGACAGAGACAGAGACAGAGACAGAGACAGAGACAGAGACGGAGGGTTAAGAGACAACGACGGAGACAGAGACAGTGACTGATACGGAGGCAAAGACAGACACAGAGACAGAGACAGAGACAGAGACAGAGACAGAGACAGAGGCAGAGACAGAGACAGAGACGGAGACAAAGACGGAGACAAAGGCGGAGGCAAAGACGAAGACAGAGACCGATCCAGAGATAGAGACAGAGACAGAGACAGAGACAGAGTCAGAGACAGAGACAGAGACAGAGACAGAGACAGAGACAGAGACAGAGGCAGATACAGAGACAGAGACAGAGACAGAGACAGACACAGAGATAGAGACAAAGAGAGAGAGACAGGAGACAAAGACGGAGATAGAGGGGCAGGAGAAAAACACGGAGAAAAAGACGGGGACAGAGACCGTCGCCGAGACAGAGGCAGAGACAGAGACAGAGACAGAGACAGAGACAGAGACAGAGACAGAGACAGAGACAGAGACAGAGACAGAGACAGAGACAGAGACAGGGACAGAGACAGAGACAGAGACAGAGACAGAGACAGAGACAGAGACAGAGACAGAGACAGAGACAGAGACAGAGACAGAGACAGAGACAGAGACAGAGAGAGAGACAGGAGACAAAGACGGAGATAGAGGGGCAGGAGACAAACACGGAGAAAAGGACGGGGACAGTGACCGTGACCGAGACAGAGATAGAGACAGAGACAGAAACAGAGACAGAGACAGAGACGGAGGGGTAAGAGACAACGACGGAGACAGAAACAGTGACTGAGACAGAGACAGGGACAGAGACAGAGACAGAGACACAGACAGAAACAGAGACAGAGACAGAGAGAGAGACAGACACAGAGACAGAGACAGAGACAGACACAGAGACAGAGATAGAGACAGAGACTGAGAAAGAGACGGAGAAAGAGATGGAGACAGAGACAGAGACAGAGGCAGAGACAGAGACAGAGACAGAGACAGAGACAGAGACAGAGACAGAGACGGAGGGGTAAGAGACAACGACGGAGACAGAGACAGTGACTGAGACGGAGGCAAAGACAGAGACAGAGACAGAGACAGAGACAGAGACAGAGACAAAGACAGAGACAGAGACAGAGACAGAGACAGAGACAGAGACAGAGACAGAGACAGAGACAGAGACAGAGACAGAGACAGAGACAGAGACAGAGACAGAGACAGAGACAGAGACAGAGACAGAGACAGAGACAGAGACAGAGACAGAGACAGAGACAGAGACAGAGACAGAGACAGAGACAGAGACAGAGACAGAGACAGAGACAGAGACAGACACAGAGATAGAGACAAAGAGAGAGAGACAGGAGACAAAGACGGAGATAGAGGGGCAGGAGAAAAAGACGGGGACAGAGACCGTCACCGAGACAGAGGCAGAGACAGAGACAGAGACAGAGACAGAGACAGAGACAGAGACAGAGACAGAGACAGAGACATAGACAGAAACAGAGGCAGAGACAGAGACAGAGACAGAGACAGAGACAGAGACAGAGACAGAGAAAGAGACAGAGACAGAGACAGAGACAGAGACAGAGAAAGAGACAGAGACAGACACAGAGATAGAGACAGAGACAGACACAGAGAGAGAGACAGGGACAGGGACAGAGACAGAGACAGAGACAGAGACAGAGACAGAGACAGACACAGAGGAAGAGACAGAGACAGAGACACAGAGAGAGACAGAGACAGAGACAGAGACAGAGACAGAGACAGAGACAGAGACAGAGACAGAGACAGAGACAGAGACAGAGACAGAGACAGAGACAGAGACAGAGACAGAGACAGACACAGAGATAGAGACAAAGAGAGAGAGACAGGAGACAAAGACGGAGATAGAGGGGCAGGAGAAAAACACGGAGAAAAAGACGGGGACAGAGACCGTCACCGAGACAGAGGCAGAGACAGAGACAGGGACAGAGACAGAGACAGAGACAGAGACAGAGACAGAGACAGAGACAGAGACAGAGACAGAGACAGAGACAGAGACAGAGACAGAGACAGAGACAGAGACAGAGACAGAGACAGAGACAGAGACAGAGACAGAGACAGAGACAGAGATAGAGGGGCAGGAGAAAAACACGGAGAAAAAGACGGGGACAGAGACCGTCGCCGAGACAGAGGCAGAGACAGAGACAGAGACAGAGACAGAGACAGAGACAGAGACAGAGACAGAGACAGAGACAGAGACAGAGACAGAGACAGGGACAGAGACAGAGACAGAGACAGAGACAGAGACAGAGACAGAGACAGAGACAGAGACAGAGACAGAGACAGAGACAGAGACAGAGACAGAGACAGAGAGAGAGACAGGAGACAAAGACGGAGATAGAGGGGCAGGAGACAAACACGGAGAAAAGGACGGGGACAGTGACCGTGACCGAGACAGAGATAGAGACAGAGACAGAAACAGAGACAGAGACAGAGACGGAGGGGTAAGAGACAACGACGGAGACAGAAACAGTGACTGAGACAGAGACAGGGACAGAGACAGAGACAGAGACACAGACAGAAACAGAGACAGAGACAGAGAGAGAGACAGACACAGAGACAGAGACAGAGACAGACACAGAGACAGAGATAGAGACAGAGACTGAGAAAGAGACGGAGAAAGAGATGGAGACAGAGACAGAGACAGAGGCAGAGACAGAGACAGAGACAGAGACAGAGACAGAGACAGAGACAGAGACGGAGGGGTAAGAGACAACGACGGAGACAGAGACAGTGACTGAGACGGAGGCAAAGACAGAGACAGAGACAGAGACAGAGACAGAGACAGAGACAGAGACAAAGACAGAGACAGAGACAGAGACAGAGACAGAGACAGAGACAGAGACAGAGACAGAGACAGAGACAGAGACAGAGACAGAGACAGAGACAGAGACAGAGACAGAGACAGAGACAGAGACAGAGACAGAGACAGAGACAGAGACAGAGACAGAGACAGAGACAGAGACAGAGACAGAGACAGAGACAGAGACAGAGACAGAGACAGAGACAGAGACAGAGACAGACACAGAGATAGAGACAAAGAGAGAGAGACAGGAGACAAAGACGGAGATAGAGGGGCAGGAGAAAAAGACGGGGACAGAGACCGTCACCGAGACAGAGGCAGAGACAGAGACAGAGACAGAGACAGAGACAGAGACAGAGACAGAGACAGAGACAGAGACATAGACAGAAACAGAGACAGAGACAGAGACAGACACAGAGACAGAGACAGAGACAGAGACAGAGAAAGAGACAGAGACAGAGACAGAGACAGAGACAGAGAAAGAGACAGAGACAGACACAGAGATAGAGACAGAGACAGACACAGAGAGAGAGACAGGGACAGGGACAGGGACAGAGACAGAGGCAGAGACAGAGACAGAGACAGACACAGAGGAAGAGACAGAGACAGAGACACAGAGAGAGACAGAGACAGAGACAGAGACAGAGACAGAGACAGAGACAGAGACAGAGACAGAGACAGAGACAGAGACAGAGACAGAGACAGAGACAGAGACAGAGACAGAGACAGAGACAGAGACAGAGACAGAGACAGAGACAGAGACAGACACAGAGATAGAGACAAAGAGAGAGAGACAGGAGACAAAGACGGAGATAGAGGGGCAGGGGAAAAACACG
This sequence comes from Megachile willughbiella, assembly GCA_945859595.2. Lineage (NCBI taxonomy): Eukaryota > Metazoa > Arthropoda > Insecta > Hymenoptera > Megachilidae > Megachile > Megachile willughbiella. The sequence goes on from CAMAOD020000270.1 coordinate 726,004, forward strand.
GAGAAAAAGACGGGGACAGAGACCGTCACCGAGACAGAGGCAGAGACAGAGACAGAGACAGAGACAGAGACAGAGACAGAGACAGAGACAGAGACAGAGACAGAGACAGAGACAGAGACAGAGACAGAGACAGAGACAGAGACAGAGACAGAGACAGAGACAGAGACAGAGACAGAGTCAGAGACAGAGACAGAGACAGAGAGAGAGAGACAGAGACAGAGACAGAGACGGAGACAGAGACAGAGACAGAGGCAGAGACGGAGACAGGGACAGAGACAGAGACAGAGACAGAGACGAAGGGGTAGAGACATCGACGGAGACAGAGACAGTGTCTGAGACGGTGGCAAAGACAGAGACAGAGACAGAGACAGACACAGAGATAGAGACAGAGACAGTGACAGAGGGAGAGGCAGGAGACAAAGGCGGAGTTAGAGGGGCAGGAGACAAACACGGAGAAAAAGACGGGGACAGAGACCGTCACCGAGACAGAGACAGAGACAGAGACAGAGACAGAGACAGAGGCAGAGACAGAGACAGAGACAGAGACAGAGACAGAGAAAGAGACGGAGACAGAGACAGAGGGGTATGAGACAACGACGGAGACAGAGACAGTGACTGCGACAGAGACAGAGACAGAGACAGAGACAGAGACAGAGACAGAGACAGAGACAGAGACAGAGACAGAGACAGAGACAGAGACAGAGGCAGAGGCAGAGACAGAGACAGAGACAGAGACAGAGACAGAGACAGAGACAGAGACAGAGACAGAGACAGAGACAGAGTGAGGGACATAGACAGGGACAGGGACAGAGACTGAGACAGAGACAGAGACAGAGACAGAGACAGAGACAGAGACAGATACAGAGACAGAGACAGAGACAGAGACAGACACAGAGATAGAGACAGAGACAGAGACAGAGACAGAGACAGAGTCGGAGACAGAGACAGAGGGGTAAGAGACAATGACGGAGACGGAGACAGTGACTGCGACAGAGACAGAGACAGAGACAGAGACAGAGTCAGAGGCAGAGACAGAGACAGAGACAGAGACAGAGACAGAGACGGAGGGGTAAGAGACAACGACGGAGACAGAGACAGTGACTGAGACGGAGGCAAAGACAGAGACAGAGACAGAGACAGAGACAGACACAGAGACAGAGACAGAGACAGAGACAGAGACAGAGACAGAGACAGAGACAGAGACAGAGACAGAGACAGAGACAGAGACAGAGACAGAGACAGAGACAGAGACAGAGACAGAGACAGAGACAGAGACAGAGACAGAGACAGAGACAGAGACAGAGACAGAGACAGAGACAGAGACAGAGACAGAGACAGAGACAGAGACAGAGACAGAGACAGAGACAGAGACAGACACAGAGATAGAGACAAAGAGAGAGAGACAGGAGACAAAGACGGAGATAGAGGGGCAGGAGAAAAACACGGAGAAAAAGACGGGGACAGAGACCGTCACCGAGACAGAGGCAAAGATAGAGACAGAGACAGAGACGGAGACGGAGACAGAGACAGAGACAGAGACAGAGACAGAGACAGAGACAGAGACGGAGACAGAGACAGAGACAGAGACAGAGACAGAGACAGAGACAGAGACAGAGTGAGAGACAGAGACAGAGACAGGGACAGAGACAGAGACAGAGACAGAGACAGAGACAGAGACAGAGACAGAGAGAGAGACAGAGACAGAGACAGAGACAGAGACAGACACAGATGTAGAGACAGAGACAGAGACAGAGAGAGAGACAGGAGACAAAGACGGAGATAGAGGGGCAGGAGACAAACACGGAGAAAAAGACGGGGACAGTGACCGTGACCGAGACAGAGATAGAGACAGAGACAGAAACAAAGACAGAGACAGAGACGGAGGGGTAAGAGACAACGACGGAGACAGAGACAGTGACTGAGACAGAGACAGAGACAGAGACAGAGACAGAGACAGAGACAGAGACAGAAACAGAGACAGAGACAGAGACAGAGACAGACACAGAGACAGAGACAGAGACAGACACAGAGACAGAGATAGAGACAGAGACTGAGAAAGAGACAGAGAAAGAGACGGAGACAGAGACAGAGACAGAGACAGAGACAGAGACAGAGACAGAGACAGACAGAGACAGAGACAGAGACGGAGGGGTAAGAGACAACGACGGAGACAGAGACAGTGACTGAGACGGAGGCAAAGACAGAGACAGACACAGAGACAGAGACAGAGACAGAGACAGAGACAGACACAGAGACAGAGACAGAGACAGAGAAAGAGACAGAGACAGAGACAGAGACAGAGACAGAGACAGAGACAGAGACAGAGAAAGAGACAGAGACAGACACAGAGATAGAGACAGAGACAGACACAGAGAGAGAGACAGGGACAGGGACAGGGACAGAGACAGAGGCAGAGACAGAGACAGAGACAGACACAGAGGTAGAGACAGAGACAGAGACAGAGACAGAGACAGAGACAGAGACAGAGACAGAGACAGAGACAGAGACAGAGACAGAGACAGAGACACAGACAGAGACAGAGACAGAGACAGAGACAGAGACAGAGACAGAGACAGAGACAGAGACAGAGACAGAAACAGAGACAGAGACAGAGACAGAGACAGAGACAGAGACAGAGACAGAAACAGAGACAGAGACAGAAACAGAGACAGAGACAGAGACAGAGACAGAGACAGAGACAGAGACAGAGACAGAGACAGAGTGAGAGACATAGACAGGGACAGGGACAGAGACAGAGACAGAGACAGAGACAGAGACAGAGACAGAGACAGAGACAGAGACAGAGACAGAGACAGAGACAGAGACAGAGACAGAGACAGAGACAGAGACAGAGACAGAGACAGAGACAGAGACAGAGACAGAGACAGAGACAGAGACAGAGACAGAGACAGAGACAGAGACAGAGACAGAGACAGAGACAGAGACAGAGACAGAGACAGAGACAGAGACAGAGACAGAGACAGAGACAGAGACAGAGACAGAGACAGAGACAGAGACAGAGACAGAGACAGAAACAGAGACAGAGACAGAAACACAGACAGAGACAGAGACAGAGACAGAGACAGTGTCTGAGACGGTGGCAAAGACAGAGACAGAGACAGAGACAGAGACAGACACAGAGATTGAGACAGAGACAGTGACAGAGGGAGAGGCAGGAGACAAAGGCGGAGTTAGTGGGGCAGGAGACAAACACGGAGATAAAGACGGGGACAGAGACCGTCACCGAGACAGAGACGGAGACAGAGACAGAGACAGTGACAGAGGCAGAGACAGAGACAGAGACAGAGACAGAGACAGAGACAGAGACAGAGACAGAGACCGAGACAGAGACAGAGACAGAGACAGAGACGGAGACAGAGACGGAGACAGAGACAGTGTCTGAGACGGTGGCAAAGACAGAGACAGAGACAGAGACAGAGACAGACACAGAGATAGAGACAGAGACAGTGACAGAGGGAGAGACAGGAGACAAAGGCGGAGTTAGAGGGGCAGGAGACAAACACGGAGATAAAGACGGGGACAGAGACCGTCACCGAGACAGTGACAGAGACAGAGACAGAGACAGTGACAGAGGCAGAGACAGAGACAGAGACAGAGACAGAGACCGAGACAGAGACAGAGACAGAGACAGAGACAGAGACAGAGACAGAGACAGAGACAGAGACAGAGACAGAGACAGAGACAGAGTGAGAGACATAGACAGGGACAGGGACAGAGACAGAGACAGAGACAGAGACAGAGACAGAGACAGAGACAGAGACAGATACAGAGACAGAGACAGAGACAGAGACAGAGACAGAGACAGACACGGAGATAGAGACAGAGACAGAGACAGAGAGAGAGACAGAGACAGGGGCAGGGACAGGGACTGGGACAGACACAGAGACAGAGACAGAGGCAGAGACAGAGACAGAAACAGAGACAGAGACAGAGACAGAGACAGAGACAGAGACAGAGACAGAGACAGACACAGAGACAGAGACAGAGACAGAGACAGAGAAAGAGACAGAGACAGAGACAGAGACAGAGACAGAGACAGAGAAAGAGACAGAGACAGACACAGAGATAGAGACAGAGACAGACACAGAGAGAGAGACAGGGACAGGGACAGGGACAGAGACAGAGGCAGAGACAGAGACAGAGACAGACACAGAGGTAGAGACAGAGACAGAGACACAGAGAGAGACAGGAGACAAAGACGGAGAAAGTGGGGCATCAGACAAACACGGAGAAAAAGACGGGGACAGAGACCGTCACCGAGACAGAGATAGAGACAGAGACAGAGACAGAGACAGAGACAGAGACAGAGACAGAGACAGAGACAGAGACAGACACAGAGACAGAGACAGAGACAGAGACAGAGAAAGAGACAGAGACAGAGACAGAGACAGAGACAGAGACAGAGAAAGAGACAGAGACAGACACAGAGATAGAGACAGAGACAGACACAGAGAGAGAGACAGGGACAGGGACAGGGACAGAGACAGAGGCAGAGACAGAGACAGAGACAGACACAGAGGTAGAGACAGAGACAGAGACACAGAGAGAGACAGGAGACAAAGACGGAGAAAGTGGGTCATCAGACAAACACGGAGAAAAAGACGGGGACAGAGACCGTCACCGAGACAGAGATAGAGACAGAGACAGAGACAGAGACAGAGACAGAGACAGAGACAGAGACAGAGACAGAGACAGAGACAGAGACAGAGACAGAGACAGAGACAGAGACAGAGACAGAGACAGAGACAGAGACAGAGACAGAGACAGAGACAGAGACAGAGACAGAGACAGAGACAGAGACAGAGACAGAGACACAGACAGAGACAGAGACAGAGACAGAGACAGAGACAGAGACAGAGACAGAGACAGAGACAGAAACAGAGACAGAGACAGAGACAGAGACAGAGACAGAGACAGAAACAGAGACAGAGACAGAAACAGAGACAGAGACAGAGACAGAGACAGAGACAGAGACAGAGACAGAGACAGAGACAGAGACAGAGACAGAGTGAGAGACATAGACAGGGACAGGGACAGAGACAGAGACAGAGACAGAGACAGAGACAGAGACAGAGACAGAGACAGATACAGAGACAGAGACAGAGACAGAGACAGAGACAGAGACAGAGACAGAGACAGAGACAGAGACAGAGACAGAGACAGAGTCAGAGACAGAGACAGAGACAGAGAAAGAGACAGAGAAAGAGACGGAGACAGAGACAGAGACAGAGACAGAGACAGAGACAGAGACAGAGCCGGAGGGGTAAGAGACAACGACGGAGACAGAGACAGTGACTGAGACGGAGGCAAAGACAGAGACAGACACAGAGACAGAGACAGAGACAGAGACAGAGACAGAGACAGAGACAGAGACAGAGACAGAGACAGAGACAGAGACAGAGACAGAGACAGAGACAGAGACAGAGACAGAGACAGAGACAGAGACAGAGACAGAGACAGAGACAGAGACAGAGACAGAGACAGAGACAGAGACAGAGACAGAGACAGAGACAGACACAGAGACAGAGACAGAGACAGAGACAGAGACAGAGACAGAGACAGAGACAGAGACAGAGACAGAGACAGAGACAGAGACAGAGACAGAGACAGAGACAGAGACAGAGACAGAGACAGAGACAGAGACAGAAACAGAGACAGAGACAGAGACAGAGACAGAGACAGAGACAGAAACAGAGACAGAGACAGAAACAGAGACAGAGACAGAGACAGAGACAGAGACAGAGACAGAGACAGAGACAGAGACAGAGACAGAGACAGAGTGAGAGACATAGACAGTGACAGGGACAGAGACAGAGACAGAGACAGAGACAGAGACAGAGACAGAGACAGAGACAGAGACAGATACAGAGACAGAGACAGAGACAGAGACAGAGACAGACACAGAGATAGAGACAGAGACAGAGACAGAGAGAGAGACAGAGACAGGGGCAGGGACAGGGACAGGGACAGGGACAGACACAGAGACAGAGACAGAGACAGAGACAGACACAGAGACAGAGACAGAGAAAGAGACAGAGACAGAGACAGAGACAGAGACAGAGACAGAGAAAGAGACAGAGACAGAGACAGAGACAGAGACAGAGACAGAGACAGAGACAGAGACAGAGACAGAGACAGAGACAGAGACAGAGGCAGAGACAGAGACAGAGACAGCCACAGAGGTAGAAACAGAGACAGAGACACAGAGAGAGACAGGAGAAAAAGACGGAGAAAGTGGGGCAGGAGACAAACACGGAGAAAAAGACGGGGACAGAGACCGTCACCGAGACAGAGATAGAGACAGAGACAGAAACAGAGACAGAAACAGAGACAGAGACAGAGACAGAGACAGAGACAGAGACAGATACAGAGACAGAGACGGAGGGGTAAGAGACAACGACGGAAACAGAGACAGTGACTGAGACTGTGGCAAAGATAGAGACCGAGACAGAGACAGAGACAGAGACACAGACAGAGACAGAGACAGAGACAGAGACAGAGACAGAGACAGAGACAGAGACAGAGTCAGAGACAGAGACAGAGACAGAGAAAGAGACAGAGAAAGAGACGGAGACAGAGACAGAGACAGAGACAGAGACAGAGACAGAGACAGAGCCGGAGGGGTAAGAGACAACGACGGAGACAGAGACAGATACAGAGACAGAGACAGAGACAGAGACAGAGACAGACACAGAGATAGAGACAGAGACAGAGACAGAGAGAGAGACAGAGACAGGGGCAGGGACAGGGACAGAAACAGAGACAGAGACAGAAACAGAGACAGAGACAGAGACAGAGACAGAGACAGAGACAGAGACAGAGACAGAGACAGAGACAGAGACAGAGTGAGAGACATAGACAGGGACGGGGACAGAGACAGAGACAGAGACAGAGACAGAGACAGAGACAGAGACAGAGACAGAGACAGAGACAGATACAGAGACAGAGACAGAGACAGAGACAGAGACAGACACAGAGATAGAGACAGAGACAGAGACAGAGAGAGACAGAGACAGGGGCAGGGACAGGGACAGGGACAGGGACAGGGACAGACACAGAGACAGAGACAGACACAGAGGTAGAGACAGAGACAGAGACACAGAGAGAGACAGGAGAAAAAGACGGAGAAAGTGGGGCAGGAGACAAACACGGAGAAAAAGACGGGGACAGAGACCGTCACCGAGACAGAGATAGAGACAGAGACAGAAACAGAGACAGAGACAGAGACAGAGACAGAGACAGAGACAGAGACAGAGACAGAGACAGAGACAGAGACAGAGACAGAGACAGAGACAGAGACAGAGACGGAGACATAGACACAGACAGAGACAGAGACAGAGACAGAGACAGAGACAGAGACGGAGGGGTAAGAGACAACGACGGAAACAGAGACAGTGACTGAGACTGTGGCAAAGATAGAGACCGAGACAGAGACAGAGACAGAGACAGAGACAGAGACAGAGACAGAGACAGAGACAGAGACAGAGACAGAGACAGAGTCAGAGACAGAGACAGAGACAGAGCCGGAGGGGTAAGAGACAACGACGGAGACAGAGACAGTGACTGAGACGGAGGCAAAGACAGAGACAGACACAGAGACAGAGACAGAGACAGAGACAGAGACAGAGACAGAGACAGAGACAGAGACAGAGACAGAGACAGAGACAGAGACAGAGACAGAGACAGAGACAGAGACAGAGACAGAGACAGAGACAGAGACAGAGACAGAGACAGAGACAGAGACAGAGACAGAGACAGAGACAGAGACAGAGACAGAGACAGACACAGAGATTGAGACAGAGACAGTGACAGAGGGAGAGGCAGGAGACAAAGGCGGAGTTAGTGGGGCAGGAGACAAACACGGAGATAAAGACGGGGACAGAGACCGTCACCGAGACAGAGACGGAGACAGAGACAGAGACAGTGACAGAGGCAGAGACAGAGACAGAGACAGAGACAGAGACAGAGACAGAGACCGAGACAGAGACAGAGACAGAGACAGAGACGGAGACAGAGACGGAGACAGAGACAGTGTCTGAGACGGTGGCAAAGACAGAGACAGAGACAGAGACAGTGACAGAGGGAGAGACAGGAGACAAAGGCGGAGTTAGAGGGGCAGGAGACAAACACGGAGATAAAGACGGGGACAGAGACCGTCACCGAGACAGTGACAGAGACAGAGACAGAGACAGTGACAGAGGCAGAGACAGAGACAGAGACAGAGACAGAGACCGAGACAGAGACAGAGACAGAGACAGAGACAGAGACAGAGACAGAGACAGAGACAGAGACAGAGACAGAGACAGAGACAGAGTGAGAGACATAGACAGGGACAGGGACAGAGACAGAGACAGAGACAGAGGCAGAGACAGAGACAGAAACAGAGACAGAGACAGAGACAGAGACAGAGACAGAGACAGAGACAGAGACAGACACAGAGACAGAGACAGAGACAGAGACAGAGAAAGAGACAGAGACAGAGACAGAGACAGAGACAGAGACAGAGAAAGAGACAGAGACAGACACAGAGATAGAGACAGAGACAGACACAGAGAGAGAGACAGGGACAGGGACAGGGACAGAGACAGAGGCAGAGACAGAGACAGAGACAGACACAGAGGTAGAGACAGAGACAGAGACACAGAGAGAGACAGGAGACAAAGACGGAGAAAGTGGGGCATCAGACAAACACGGAGAAAAAGACGGGGACAGAGACCGTCACCGAGACAGAGATAGAGACAGAGACAGAGACAGAGACAGAGACAGAGACAGAGACAGAGACAGAGACAGAGACAGAGACAGAGACAGAGACAGAGACAGAGACAGAGACAGAGACAGAGACAGAGACAGAGACAGAGACAGAGACAGAGACAGAGACAGAGACAGAGACAGAGACAGAGACAGAGTGAGAGACATAGACAGGGACAGGGACAGAGACAGAGACAGAGACAGAGACAGAGACAGAGACAGAGACAGAGACAGATACAGAGACAGAGACAGAGACAGAGACAGAGACAGAGACAGACACGGAGATAGAGACAGAGACAGAGACAGAGAGAGAGACAGAGACAGGGGCAGGGCCAGGGACTGGGACAGACACAGAGACAGAGACAGAGGCAGAGACAGAGACAGAAACAGAGACAGAGACAGAGACAGAGACAGAGACAGAGACAGAGACAGAGACAGACACAGAGACAGAGACAGAGACAGAGACAGAGAAAGAGACAGAGACAGAGACAGAGACAGAGACAGAGACAGAGACAGAGACAGAGACAGAGAAAGAGACAGAGACAGACACAGAGATAGAGACAGAGACAGACACAGAGAGAGAGACAGGGACAGGGACAGGGACAGAGACAGAGGCAGAGACAGAGACAGAGACAGACACAGAGGTTGAGACAGAGACAGAGACACAGAGAGAGACAGGAGACAAAGACGGAGAAAGTGGGGCATCAGACAAACACGGAGAAAAAGACGGGGACAGAGACCGTCACCGAGACAGAGATAGAGACAGAGACAGAGACAGAGACAGAGACAGAGACAGAGACAGAGACAGAGACAGAGACAGAGACAGAGACAGAGACAGAGACAGAGACAGAGACAGAGACAGAGACAGAGACAGAGACAGAGACAGAGACAGAGACAGAGACAGAGACAGAGACAGAGACAGAGACAGAGACAGAGACAGAGACAGAGACAGAGACAGAGACAGAGACAGAGACACAGACAGAGACAGAGACAGAGACAGAGACAGAGACAGAGACAGAGACAGAGACAGAGACAGAGACAGAGACAGAAACAGAGACAGAGACAGAGACAGAGACAGAGACAGAGACAGAAACAGAGACAGAGACAGAAACAGAGACAGAGACAGAGACAGAGACAGAGACAGAGACAGAGACAGAGACAGAGACAGAGACAGAGTGAGAGACATAGACAGGGACAGGGACAGAGACAGAGACAGAGACAGAGACAGAGACAGAGACAGAGACAGAGACAGAGACAGATACAGAGACAGAGACAGAGACAGAGACAGAGACAGAGACAGAGACAGAGACAGAGACAGAGACAGAGACAGAGACAGAGACAGAGTCAGAGACAGAGACAGAGACAGAGAAAGAGACAGAGAAAGAGACGGAGACAGAGACAGAGACAGAGACAGAGACAGAGACAGAGACAGAGCCGGAGGGGTAAGAGACAACGACGGAGACAGAGACAGTGACTGAGACGGAGGCAAAGACAGAGACAGACACAGAGACAGAGACAGAGACAGAGACAGAGACAGAGACAGAGACAGAGACAGAGACAGAGACAGAGACAGAGACAGAGACAGAGACAGAGACAGAGACAGAGACAGAGACAGAGACAGAGACAGAGACAGAGACAGAGACAGAGACAGAGACAGAGACAGAGACAGAGACAGAGACAGAGACAGAGACAGAGACAGAGACAGAGACAGAGACAGAGACAGAGACAGAGACAGAGACAGAGACAGAGACAGAGACAGAGACAGAGACAGAGACAGAGACAGAAACAGAGACAGAGACAGAGACAGAGACAGAGACAGAGACAGAAACAGAGACAGAGACAGAAACAGAGACAGAGACAGAGACAGAGACAGAGACAGAGACAGAGACAGAGACAGAGACAGAGACAGAGACAGAGTGAGAGACATAGACAGGGACAGGGACAGAGACAGAGACAGAGACAGAGACAGAGACAGAGACAGAGACAGAGACAGAGACAGAGACAGATACAGAGACAGAGACAGAGACAGAGACAGAGACAGACACAGAGATAGAGACAGAGACAGAGACAGAGAGAGAGACAGAGACAGGGGCAGGGACAGGGACAGGGACAGGGACAGACACAGAGACAGAGACAGAGACAGAGACAGACACAGAGACAGAGACAGAGAAAGAGACAGAGACAGAGACAGAGACAGAGACAGAGACAGAGAAAGAGACAGAGACAGACACAGAGATAGAGACAGAGACAGACACAGAGAGAGAGACAGGGACAGGGACAGGGACAGAGACAGAGGCAGAGACAGAGACAGAGACAGCCACAGAGGTAGAAACAGAGACAGAGACACAGAGAGAGACAGGAGAAAAAGACGGAGAAAGTGGGGCAGGAGACAAACACGGAGAAAAAGACGGGGACAGAGACCGTCACCGAGACAGAGATAGAGACAGAGACAGAAACAGAGACAGAAACAGAGACAGAGACAGAGACAGAGACAGAGACAGAGACAGATACAGAGACAGAGACGGAGGGGTAAGAGACAACGACGGAAACAGAGACAGTGACTGAGACTGAGGCAAAGATAGAGACCGAGACAGAGACGGAGACAGAGACAGAGACAGACACAGAGATAGAGACAGGGACAGTGACAGAGGGAGAGACAGGAGACAAAGGCGGAGTTAGAGGGGCAGGAGACAAACACGGAGAAGAAGACGGGGACAGAGACCGTCACCGAGACAGAGACAGAGACAGAGACAGAGACAGAGACAGAGACAGAGGCAGAGACAGAGACAGAGACAGAGACAGAGACAGAGACAGAGACAGAGACAGAGACAGAGACAGAGTGAGAGACATAGACAGGGACAGGGACAGAGACAGAGACAGAGACAGAGACAGAGACAGAGACAGATACAGAGACAGAGACAGAGACAGAGACAGAGACAGACACAGAGATAGAGACAGAGACAGAGACAGAGACAGAGACAGAGACAGAGAGAGAGACAGAGACAGGGGCAGGGACAGGGACAGGGACAGACACAGAGACAGAGACAGAGACAGAGACAGAGACAGAGACAGAGACAGAGACAGAGACAGAGACAGAGACAGAGAAAGGGACAGAGACAGAGACAGAGACAGAGACAGAGAAAGAGACAGAGACAGACACAGAGATAGAGACGGAGACAGACACAGAGAGAGAGACAGGGGCAGGGACAGGGACAGAGACAGAGGCAGAGACAGAGACAGAGACAGAGACAGAGACAGAGACAGAGACAGAGACAGAGACAGAGACAGAGACAGAGACAGAGACAGAGACAGAGACAGAGACAGAGACAGGAGACAAAGACGGAGACTGAGACAGAGACAGAGTCAGAGACAGAGACAGAGACAGAGACAGAGAGAGAGAGACAGAGACAGAGACAGAGACGGAGACAGAGACAGAGACAGAGGCAGAGACAGAGACAGGGACAGAGACAGAGACAGGGACAGAGACGGAGGGGTCGAGACATCGACGGAGACAGAGACAGTGTCTGAGACGGTGGCAAAGACAGAGACAGAGACAGAGACAGAGACAGACACAGAGATATAGACAGAGACAGTGACAGAGGGAGAGGCAGGAGACAAAGGCGGAGTTAGAAGGGCAGGAGACAAACACGGAGAAAAAGACGGGGACAGAGACCGTCACCGAGACAGAGACAGAGACAGAGACAGAGACAGTGACAGAGGCAGAGACAGAGACAGAGACAGAGACAGAGACCGAGACAGAGACAGAGACAGAGACAGAGACGGAGACAGAGACAGAGGGGTAAGAGACAACGACGGAGACAGAGACAGTGACTGCGACAGAGACAGAGACAGAGACAGAGACAGAGACAGAGACAGAGACAGAGACAGAGACAGAGGCAGAGACAGAGACAGAGACAGAGACAGAGACAGACACAGAGACAGAGACTGAGACAGAGTGAGAGACATAGACAGGGACAGGGACAGGGACAGAGACAGAGACAGAGACAGAGACAGAGACAGAGACAGATACAGAGACAGAGACAGAGACAGAGACAGAGACCGAGACAGAGACAGAGACAGAGACAGAGACGGAGACAGAGACAGAGGGGTAAGAGACAACGACGGAGACAGAGACAGTGACTGCGACAGAGACAGAGACAGAGACAGAGACAGAGACAGAGACAGAGACAGAGACAGAGACAGAGGCAGAGACAGAGACAGAGACAGAGACAGAGACAGAGGCAGAGACAGAGACAGAGACAGAGACAGAGACAGAGACAGAGACAGAGACAGAGACAGAGACAGAGACAGAGACAGAGACAGAGACAGAGACAGAGACAGAGACAGAGACAGAGACAGAGACAGAGACAGAGACAGAAACAGAGACAGAGACAGAGACAGAGACAGAGACAGAAACAGAGACAGAGACAGAAACAGAGACAGAGACAGAGACAGAGACAGAGACAGAGACAGAGACAGAGACAGAGACAGAGACAGAGACAGAGACAGAGACAGAGTGAGAGACATAGACAGGGACAGGGACAGAGACAGAGACAGAGACAGAGACAGAGACAGAGACAGAGACAGAGACAGATACAGAGACAGAGACAGAGACAGAGACAGAGACAGACACAGAGATAGAGACAGAGACAGAGACAGAGGTAGAGACAGAGACAGGGGCAGGGACAGGGACAGGGACAGGGACAGACACAGAGACAGAGACAGAGACAGAGACAGACACAGAGACAGAGACAGAGAAAGAGACAGAGACAGAGACAGAGACAGAGACAGAGACAGAGAAAGAGACAGAGACAGACACAGAGATAGAGACAGAGACAGACACAGAGAGAGAGACAGGGACAGGGACAGGGACAGAGACAGAGACAGAGACAGAGACAGAGACAGAGACAGAGTCAGAGACAGAGACAGAGACAGAGACAGAGAGAGAGAGACAGAGACAGAGACAGAGACGGAGACAGAGACAGAGACAGAGGCAGAGACAGAGACAGGGACAGAGACAGAGACAGGGACAGAGACGGAGGGGTCGAGACATCGACGGAGACAGAGACAGTGTCTGAGACGGTGGCAAAGACAGAGACAGAGACAGAGACAGAGACAGACACAGAGATAGAGACAGAGACAGTGACAGAGGGAGAGGCAGGAGACAAAGGCGGAGTTAGAAGGGCAGGAGACAAACACGGAGAAAAAGACGGGGACAGAGACCGTCACCGAGACAGAGACAGAGACAGAGACAGAGACAGTGACAGAGGCAGAGACAGAGACAGAGACAGAGACAGAGACCGAGACAGAGACAGAGACAGAGACAGAGACGGAGACAGAGACAGAGGGGTAAGAGACAACGACGGAGACAGAGACAGTGACTGCGACAGAGACAGAGACAGAGACAGAGACAGAGACAGAGACAGAGACAGAGACAGAGACAGAGGCAGAGACAGAGACAGAGACAGAGACAGAGACAGAGACAGACACAGAGACAGAGACTGAGACAGAGTGAGAGACATAGACAGGGACAGGGACAGGGACAGAGACAGAGACAGAGACAGAGACAGAGACAGAGACAGATACAGAGACAGAGACAGAGACAGAGACAGAGACAGAGACCGAGACAGAGACAGAGACAGAGACAGAGACGGAGACAGAGACAGAGGGGTAAGAGACAACGACGGAGACAGAGACAGTGACTGCGACAGAGACAGAGACAGAGACAGAGACAGAGACAGAGACAGAGACAGAGACAGAGACAGAGGCAGAGACAGAGACAGAGACAGAGACAGAGACAGAGGCAGAGACAGAGACAGAGACAGAGACAGAGACAGAGACAGAGACAGAGACAGAGACAGAGACAGAGACAGAGACAGAGCCAGAGACAGAGACAGAGACAGAGACAGAGACAGAGACAGAGACAGAGACAGAGACAGAAACAGAGACAGAGACAGAGACAGAGACAGAGACAGAGACAGAAACAGAGACAGAGACAGAAACAGAGACAGAGACAGAGACAGAGACAGAGACAGAGACAGAGACAGAGACAGAGTGAGAGACATAGACAGGGACAGGGACAGAGACAGAGACAGAGACAGAGACAGAGACAGAGACAGAGACAGAGACAGATACAGAGACAGAGACAGAGACAGAGACAGAGACAGACACAGAGATAGAGACAGAGACAGAGACAGAGGTAGAGACAGAGACAGGGGCAGGGACAGGGACAGGGACAGGGACAGACACAGAGACAGAGACAGAGACAGAGACAAACACAGAGACAGAGAGAGAGAAAGAGACATAGACAGAGACAGAGACAGAGACAGAGACAGAGAAAGAGACAGAGACAGACACAGAGATAGAGACAGAGACAGACACAGAGAGAGAGACAGGGACAGGGACAGGGACAGAGACAGAGGCAGAGACAGAGACAGAGACAGCCACAGAGGTAGAAACAGAGACAGAGACACAGAGAGAGACAGGAGAAAAAGACGGAGAAAGTGGGGCAGGAGACAAACACGGAGAAAAAGACGGGGACAGAGACCGTCACCGAGACAGAGATAGAGACAGAGACAGAAACAGAGACAGAAACAGAGACAGAGACAGAGACAGAGACAGAGACAGAGACAGATACAGAGACAGAGACGGAGGGGTAAGAGACAACGACGGAAACAGAGACAGTGACTGAGACTGTGGCAAAGATAGAGACCGAGACAGAGACAGAGACAGAGACAGAGACAGAGACAGAGACAGAGACAGAGACAGAGACAGAGACAGAGACAGAGACAGAGTCAGAGACAGAGACAGAGACAGAGAAAGAGACAGAGAAAGAGACGGAGACAGAGACAGAGACAGAGACAGAGACAGAGCCGGAGGGGTAAGAGACAACGACGGAGACAGAGACAGATACAGAGACAGAGACAGAGACAGAGACAGAGACAGAGACAGACACAGAGATAGAGACAGAGACAGAGACAGAGAGAGAGACAGAGACAGGGGCAGGGACAGGGACAGAAACAGAGACAGAGACAGAAACAGAGACAGAGACAGAGACAGAGACAGAGACAGAGCCGGAGGGGTAAGAGACAACGACGGAGACAGAGACAGTGACTGAGACGGAGGCAAAGACAGAGACAGACACAGAGACAGAGACAGAGACAGAGACAGAGACAGAGACAGAGACAGAGACAGAGACAGAGACAGAGACAGAGACAGAGACAGAGACAGAGACAGAGACAGAGACAGAGACAGAGACAGAGACAGAGACAGAGACAGAGACAGAGACAGAGACAGAGACAGAGACAGAGACAGAGACAGAGACAGAGACAGAGACAGAGACAGAGACAGAGACAGAGACAGAGACAGAGACAGAGACAGAGACAGAGACAGAGACAGAGACAGAGACAGAGACAGAGACAGAGACAGAGACAGAGACAGAGACAGAGACAGAGACAGAGACAGAGTCAGAGACAGAGACAGAGACAGAGAAAGAGACAGAGAAAGAGACGGAGACAGAGTCAGAGACAGAGACAGAGACAGAGAAAGAGACAGAGAAAGAGACGGAGACAGAGACAGAGACAGAGACAGAGACAGAGACAGAGACAGAGCCGGAGGGGTAAGAGACAACGACGGAGACAGAGACAGTGACTGAGACGGAGGCAAAGACAGAGACAGACACAGAGACAGAGACAGAGACAGAGACAGAGACAGAGACAGAGACAGAGACAGAGACAGAGACAGAGACAGAGACAGAGACAGAGACAGAGACAGAGACAGAGACAGAGACAGAGACAGAGACAGAGACAGAGACAGAGACAGAGACAGAGACAGAGACAGAGACAGAGACAGAGACAGAGACAGAGACAGAGACAGAGACAGAGACAGAGACAGAGACAGAGACAGAGACAGAGACAGAGACAGAGACAGAGACAGAGACAGAGACAGAGACAGAGACAGAGACAGAGACAGAGACAGAGACAGAGACAGAAACAGAGACAGAGACAGAGACAGAGACAGAGACAGAGACAGAAACAGAGACAGAGACAGAAACAGAGACAGAGACAGAGACAGAGACAGAGACAGAGACAGAGACAGAGACAGAGACAGAGACAGAGTGAGAGACATAGACAGGGACAGGGACAGAGACAGAGACAGAGACAGAGACAGAGACAGAGACAGAGACAGAGACAGAGACAGAGACAGATACAGAGACAGAGACAGAGACAGAGACAGAGACAGACACAGAGATAGAGACAGAGACAGAGACAGAGAGAGAGACAGAGACAGGGGCAGGGACAGGGACAGGGACAGGGACAGACACAGAGACAGAGACAGAGACAGAGACAGACACAGAGACAGAGACAGAGAAAGAGACAGAGACAGAGACAGAGACAGAGACAGAGACAGAGAAAGAGACAGAGACAGACACAGAGATAGAGACAGAGACAGACACAGAGAGAGAGACAGGGACAGGGACAGGGACAGAGACAGAGGCAGAGACAGAGACAGAGACAGCCACAGAGGTAGAAACAGAGACAGAGACACAGAGAGAGACAGGAGAAAAAGACGGAGAAAGTGGGGCAGGAGACAAACACGGAGAAAAAGACGGGGACAGAGACCGTCACCGAGACAGAGATAGAGACAGAGACAGAAACAGAGACAGAAACAGAGACAGAGACAGAGACAGAGACAGAGACAGAGACAGAGACAGATACAGAGACAGAGACGGAGGGGTAAGAGACAACGACGGAAACAGAGACAGTGACTGAGACTGTGGCAAAGATAGAGACCGAGACAGAGACAGAGACAGAGACACAGACAGAGACAGAGACAGAGACAGAGACAGAGACAGAGACAGAGACAGAGTCAGAGACAGAGACAGAGACAGAGAAAGAGACAGAGAAAGAGACGGAGACAGAGACAGAGACAGAGACAGAGACAGAGACAGAGACAGAGCCGGAGGGGTAAGAGACAACGACGGAGACAGAGACAGATACAGAGACAGAGACAGAGACAGAGACAGACACAGAGATAGAGACAGAGACAGAGACAGAGAGAGAGACAGAGACAGGGGCAGGGACAGGGACAGAAACAGAGACAGAGACAGAAACAGAGACAGAGACAGAGACAGAGACAGAGACAGAGACAGAGACAGAGACAGAGACAGAGACAGAGACAGAGTGAGAGACATAGACAGGGACGGGGACAGAGACAGAGACAGAGACAGAGACAGAGACAGAGACAGAGACAGAGACAGAGACAGAGACAGATACAGAGACAGAGACAGAGACAGAGACAGAGACAGACACAGAGATAGAGACAGAGACAGAGACAGAGAGAGACAGAGACAGGGGCAGGGACAGGGACAGGGACAGGGACAGGGACAGACACAGAGACAGAGACAGACACAGAGGTAGAGACAGAGACAGAGACACAGAGAGAGACAGGAGAAAAAGACGGAGAAAGTGGGGCAGGAGACAAACACGGAGAAAAAGACGGGGACAGAGACCGTCACCGAGACAGAGATAGAGACAGAGACAGAAACAGAGACAGAGACAGAGACAGAGACAGAGACAGAGACAGAGACAGAGACAGAGACAGAGACAGAGACAGAGACAGAGACAGAGACAGAGACAGAGACAGAGACAGAGACATAGACACAGACAGAGACAGAGACAGAGACAGAGACAGAGACAGAGACGGAGGGGTAAGAGACAACGACGGAAACAGAGACAGTGACTGAGACTGTGGCAAAGATAGAGACCGAGACAGAGACAGAGACAGAGACAGAGACAGAGACAGAGACAGAGACAGAGACAGAGACAGAGACAGAGACAGAGACAGAGACAGAGTCAGAGACAGAGACAGAGACAGAGCCGGAGGGGTAAGAGACAACGACGGAGACAGAGACAGTGACTGAGACGGAGGCAAAGACAGAGACAGACACAGAGACAGAGACAGAGACAGAGACAGAGACAGAGACAGAGACAGAGACAGAGACAGAGACAGAGACAGAGACAGAGACAGAGACAGAGACAGAGACAGAGACAGAGACAGAGACAGAGACAGAGACAGAGACAGAGACAGAGACAGAGACAGAGACAGAGACAGAGACAGAGACAGAGACAGAGACAGAGACAGAGACAGAGACAGAGACAGAGACAGAGACAGACACAGAGATTGAGCCAGAGACAGTGACAGAGGGAGAGGCAGGAGACAAAGGCGGAGTTAGTGGGGCAGGAGACAAACACGGAGATAAAGACGGGGACAGAGACCGTCACCGAGACAGAGACGGAGACAGAGACAGAGACAGTGACAGAGGCAGAGACAGAGACAGAGACAGAGACAGAGACAGAGACAGAGACCGAGACAGAGACAGAGACAGAGACAGAGACGGAGACAGAGACGGAGACAGAGACAGTGTCTGAGACGGTGGCAAAGACAGAGACAGAGACAGAGACAGAGACAGAGACAGACACAGAGATAGAGACAGAGACAGTGACAGAGGGAGAGACAGGAGACAAAGGCGGAGTTAGAGGGGCAGGAGACAAACACGGAGATAAAGACGGGGACAGAGACCGTCACCGAGACAGTGACAGAGACAGAGACAGAGACAGTGACAGAGGCAGAGACAGAGACAGAGACAGAGACAGAGACCGAGACAGAGACAGAGACAGAGACAGAGACAGAGACAGAGACAGAGACAGAGACAGAGACAGAGACAGAGACAGAGACAGAGACAGAGTGAGAGACATAGACAGGGACAGGGACAGAGACAGAGACAGAGACAGAGGCAGAGACAGAGACAGAAACAGAGACAGAGACAGAGACAGAGACAGAGACAGAGACAGAGACAGAGACAGACACAGAGACAGAGACAGAGACAGAGACAGAGAAAGAGACAGAGACAGAGACAGAGACAGAGACAGAGACAGAGACAGAGACAGAGAAAGAGACAGAGACAGACACAGAGATAGAGACAGAGACAGACACAGAGAGAGAGACAGGGACAGGGACAGGGACAGAGACAGAGGCAGAGACAGAGACAGAGACAGACACAGAGGTAGAGACAGAGACAGAGACACAGAGAGAGACAGGAGACAAAGACGGAGAAAGTGGGGCATCAGACAAACACGGAGAAAAAGACGGGGACAGAGACCGTCACCGAGACAGAGATAGAGACAGAGACAGAGACAGAGACAGAGACAGAGACAGAGACAGAGACAGAGACAGAGACAGAGACAGAGACAGAGACAGAGACAGAGACAGAGACAGAGACAGAGACAGAGACAGAGACAGAGACAGAGACAGAGACAGAGACAGAGACAGAGACAGAGACAGAGACAGAGTGAGAGACATAGACAGGGACAGGGACAGAGACAGAGACAGAGACAGAGACAGAGACAGAGACAGAGACAGAGACAGATACAGAGACAGAGACAGAGACAGAGACAGAGACAGACACGGAGATAGAGACAGAGACAGAGACAGAGAGAGAGACAGAGACAGGGGCAGGGACAGGGACTGGGACAGACACAGAGACAGAGACAGAGGCAGAGACAGAGACAGAAACAGAGACAGAGACAGAGACAGAGACAGAGACAGAGACAGAGACAGAGACAGAGACAGACACAGAGACAGAGACAGAGACAGAGACAGAGAAAGAGACAGAGACAGAGACAGAGACAGAGACAGAGACAGAGACAGAGACAGAGACAGAGAAAGAGACAGAGACAGACACAGAGATAGAGACAGAGACAGACACAGAGAGAGAGACAGGGACAGGGACAGGGACAGAGACAGAGGCAGAGACAGAGACAGAGACAGACACAGAGGTTGAGACAGAGACAGAGACACAGAGAGAGACAGGAGACAAAGACGGAGAAAGTGGGGCATCAGACAAACACGGAGAAAAAGACGGGGACAGAGACCGTCACCGAGACAGAGATAGAGACAGAGACAGAGACAGAGACAGAGACAGAGACAGAGACAGAGACAGAGACAGAGACAGAGACAGAGACAGAGACAGAGACAGAGACAGAGACAGAGACAGAGACAGAGACAGAGACAGAGACAGAGACAGAGACAGAGACAGAGACAGAGACAGAGACAGAGACAGAGACAGAGACAGAGACAGAGACACAGACAGAGACAGAGACAGAGACAGAGACAGAGACAGAGACAGAGACAGAGACAGAGACAGAAACAGAGACAGAGACAGAGACAGAGACAGAGACAGAGACAGAAACAGAGACAGAGACAGAAACAGAGACAGAGACAGAGACAGAGACAGAGACAGAGACAGAGACAGAGACAGAGACAGAGACAGAGTGAGAGACATAGACAGGGACAGGGACAGAGACAGAGACAGAGACAGAGACAGAGACAGAGACAGAGACAGAGACAGATACAGAGACAGAGACAGAGACAGAGACAGAGACAGAGACAGAGACAGAGACAGAGACAGAGACAGAGACAGAGACAGAGTCAGAGACAGAGACAGAGACAGAGAAAGAGACAGAGAAAGAGACGGAGACAGAGACAGAGACAGAGACAGAGACAGAGACAGAGACAGAGCCGGAGGGGTAAGAGACAACGACGGAGACAGAGACAGTGACTGAGACGGAGGCAAAGACAGAGACAGACACAGAGACAGAGACAGAGACAGAGACAGAGACAGAGACAGAGACAGAGACAGAGACAGAGACAGAGACAGAGACAGAGACAGAGACAGAGACAGAGACAGAGACAGAGACAGAGACAGAGACAGAGACAGAGACAGAGACAGAGACAGAGACAGAGACAGAGACAGAGACAGAGACAGAGACAGAGACAGAGACAGAGACAGAGACAGAGACAGAGACAGAGACAGAGACAGAGACAGAGACAGAGACAGAGACAGAGACAGAGACAGAGACAGAGACAGAGACAGAGACAGAGACAGAGACAGAGACAGAGACAGAAACAGAGACAGAGACAGAGACAGAGACAGAGACAGAGACAGAAACAGAGACAGAGACAGAAACAGAGACAGAGACAGAGACAGAGACAGAGACAGAGACAGAGACAGAGACAGAGACAGAGACAGAGACAGAGTGAGAGACATAGACAGGGACAGGGACAGAGACAGAGACAGAGACAGAGACAGAGACAGAGACAGAGACAGAGACAGAGACAGAGACAGAGACAGATACAGAGACAGAGACAGAGACAGAGACAGAGACAGACACAGAGATAGAGACAGAGACAGAGACAGAGAGAGAGACAGAGACAGGGGCAGGGACAGGGACAGGGACAGGGACAGACACAGAGACAGAGACAGAGACAGAGACAGAGACAGACACAGAGACAGAGACAGAGAAAGAGACAGAGACAGAGACAGAGACAGAGACAGAGACAGAGAAAGAGACAGAGACAGACACAGAGATAGAGACAGAGACAGACACAGAGAGAGAGACAGGGACAGGGACAGGGACAGAGACAGAGGCAGAGACAGAGACAGAGACAGCCACAGAGGTAGAAACAGAGACAGAGACACAGAGAGAGACAGGAGAAAAAGACGGAGAAAGTGGGGCAGGAGACAAACACGGAGAAAAAGACGGGGACAGAGACCGTCACCGAGACAGAGATAGAGACAGAGACAGAAACAGAGACAGAAACAGAGACAGAGACAGAGACAGAGACAGAGACAGAGACAGATACAGAGACAGAGACGGAGGGGTAAGAGACAACGACGGAAACAGAGACAGAGACAGAGACAGACACAGAGATAGAGACAGAGACAGTGACAGAGGGAGAGGCAGGAGACAAAGGCGGAGTTAGAAGGGCAGGAGACAAACACGGAGAAAAAGACGGGGACAGAGACCGTCACCGAGACAGAGACAGAGACAGAGACAGAGACAGTGACAGAGGCAGAGACAGAGACAGAGACAGAGACAGAGACCGAGACAGAGACAGAGACAGAGACAGAGACGGAGACAGAGACAGAGGGGTAAGAGACAACGACGGAGACAGAGACAGTGACTGCGACAGAGACAGAGACAGAGACAGAGACAGAGACAGAGACAGAGACAGAGACAGAGACAGAGACAGAGGCAGAGACAGAGACAGAGACAGAGACAGAGACAGACACAGAGACAGAGACTGAGACAGAGTGAGAGACATAGACAGGGACAGGGACAGGGACAGAGACAGAGACAGAGACAGAGACAGAGACAGAGACAGATACAGAGACAGAGACAGAGACAGAGACAGAGACCGAGACAGAGACAGAGACAGAGACAGAGACGGAGACAGAGACAGAGGGGTAAGAGACAACGACGGAGACAGAGACAGTGACTGCGACAGAGACAGAGACAGAGACAGAGACAGAGACAGAGACAGAGACAGAGACAGAGACAGAGGCAGAGACAGAGACAGAGACAGAGACAGAGACAGAGGCAGAGACAGAGACAGAGACAGAGACAGAGACAGAGACAGAGACAGAGACAGAGACAGAGACAGAGACAGAGACAGAGACAGAGACAGAGACAGAGACAGAGACAGAGACAGAGACAGAGACAGAGACAGAAACAGAGACAGAGACAGAGACAGAGACAGAGACAGAGACAGAAACAGAGACAGAGACAGAAACAGAGACAGAGACAGAGACAGAGACAGAGACAGAGACAGAGACAGAGACAGAGACAGAGACAGAGACAGAGACAGAGACAGAGACAGAGACAGAGACAGAGACAGAGACAGAGACAGAGACAGAGACAGAGACAGAGACAGAGACAGATACAGAGACAGAGACAGAGACAGAGACAGAGACAGACACAGAGATAGAGACAGAGACAGAGACAGAGGTAGAGACAGAGACAGGGGCAGGGACAGGGACAGGGACAGGGACAGACACAGAGACAGAGACAGAGACAGAGACAGACACAGAGACAGAGACAGAGAAAGAGACAGAGACAGAGACAGAGACAGAGACAGAGACAGAGAAAGAGACAGAGACAGACACAGAGATAGAGACAGAGACAGACACAGAGAGAGAGACAGGGACAGGGACAGGGACAGAGACAGAGGCAGAGACAGAGACAGAGACAGCCACAGAGGTAGAAACAGAGACAGAGACACAGAGAGAGACAGGAGAAAAAGACGGAGAAAGTGGGGCAGGAGACAAACACGGAGAAAAAGACGGGGACAGAGACCGTCACCGAGACAGAGATAGAGACAGAGACAGAAACAGAGACAGAAACAGAGACAGAGACAGAGACAGAGACAGAGACAGAGACAGATACAGAGACAGAGACGGAGGGGTAAGAGACAACGACGGAAACAGAGACAGTGACTGAGACTGTGGCAAAGATAGAGACCGAGACAGAGACAGAGACAGAGACAGAGACAGAGACAGAGACAGAGACAGAGACAGAGACAGAGTCAGAGACAGAGACAGAGACAGAGACAGAGAGAGAGAGACAGAGACAGAGACAGAGACGGAGACAGAGACAGAGACAGAGGCAGAGACAGAGACAGGGACAGAGACAGAGACAGGGACAGAGACGGAGGGGTCGAGACATCGACGGAGACAGAGACAGTGTCTGAGACGGTGGCAAAGACAGAGACAGAGACAGAGACAGAGACAGACACAGAGATAGAGACAGAGACAGTGACAGAGGGAGAGGCAGGAGACAAAGGCGGAGTTAGAAGGGCAGGAGACAAACACGGAGAAAAAGACGGGGACAGAGACCGTCACCGAGACAGAGACAGAGACAGAGACAGAGACAGTGACAGAGGCAGAGACAGAGACAGAGACAGAGACAGAGACCGAGACAGAGACAGAGACAGAGACAGAGACGGAGACAGAGACAGAGGGGTAAGAGACAACGACGGAGACAGAGACAGTGACTGCGACAGAGACAGAGACAGAGACAGAGACAGAGACAGAGACAGAGACAGAGACAGAGACAGAGGCAGAGACAGAGACAGAGACAGAGACAGAGACAGAGACAGACACAGAGACAGAGACTGAGACAGAGTGAGAGACATAGACAGGGACAGGGACAGGGACAGAGACAGAGACAGAGACAGAGACAGAGACAGAGACAGATACAGAGACAGAGACAGAGACAGAGACAGAGACAGAGACCGAGACAGAGACAGAGACAGAGACAGAGACGGAGACAGAGACAGAGGGGTAAGAGACAACGACGGAGACAGAGACAGTGACTGCGACAGAGACAGAGACAGAGACAGAGACAGAGACAGAGACAGAGACAGAGACAGAGACAGAGGCAGAGACAGAGACAGAGACAGAGACAGAGACAGAGGCAGAGACAGAGACAGAGACAGAGACAGAGACAGAGACAGAGACAGAGACAGAGACAGAGACAGAGACAGAGACAGAGACAGAGACAGAGACAGAGACAGAGACAGAGACAGAGACAGAGACAGAGACAGAAACAGAGACAGAGACAGAGACAGAGACAGAGACAGAGACAGAAACAGAGACAGAGACAGAAACAGAGACAGAGACAGAGACAGAGACAGAGACAGAGACAGAGACAGAGACAGAGACAGAGACAGAGTGAGAGACATAGACAGGGACAGGGACAGAGACAGAGACAGAGACAGAGACAGAGACAGAGACAGAGACAGAGACAGATACAGAGACAGAGACAGAGACAGAGACAGAGACAGACACAGAGATAGAGACAGAGACAGAGACAGAGGTAGAGACAGAGACAGGGGCAGGGACAGGGACAGGGACAGGGACAGACACAGAGACAGAGACAGAGACAGAGACAAACACAGAGACAGAGACAGAGAAAGAGACAGAGACAGAGACAGAGACAGAGACAGAGACAGAGAAAGAGACAGAGACAGACACAGAGATAGAGACAGAGACAGACACAGAGAGAGAGACAGGGACAGGGACAGGGACAGAGACAGAGGCAGAGACAGAGACAGAGACAGCCACAGAGGTAGAAACAGAGACAGAGACACAGAGAGAGACAGGAGAAAAAGACGGAGAAAGTGGGGCAGGAGACAAACACGGAGAAAAAGACGGGGACAGAGACCGTCACCGAGACAGAGATAGAGACAGAGACAGAAACAGAGACAGAAACAGAGACAGAGACAGAGACAGAGACAGAGACAGAGACAGATACAGAGACAGAGACGGAGGGGTAAGAGACAACGACGGAAACAGAGACAGTGACTGAGACTGTGGCAAAGATAGAGACCGAGACAGAGACAGAGACAGAGACAGAGACAGAGACAGAGACAGAGACAGAGACATAGACAGAGACAGAGACAGAGACAGAGACAGAGACAGAGACAGAGACAGAGACAGAGTCAGAGACAGAGACAGAGACAGAGAAAGAGACAGAGAAAGAGACGGAGACAGAGACAGAGACAGAGACAGAGACAGAGACAGAGCCGGAGGGGTAAGAGACAACGACGGAGACAGAGACAGATACAGAGACAGAGACAGAGACAGAGACAGAGACAGAGACAGACACAGAGATAGAGACAGAGACAGAGACAGAGAGAGAGACAGAGACAGGGGCAGGGACAGGGACAGAAACAGAGACAGAGACAGAAACAGAGACAGAGACAGAGACAGAGACAGAGACAGAGCCGGAGGGGTAAGAGACAACGACGGAGACAGAGACAGTGACTGAGACGGAGGCAAAGACAGAGACAGACACAGAGACAGAGACAGAGACAGAGACAGAGACAGAGACAGAGACAGAGACAGAGACAGAGACAGAGACAGAGACAGAGACAGAGACAGAGCCGGAGGGGTAAGAGACAACGACGGAGACAGAGACAGTGACTGAGACGGAGGCAAAGACAGAGACAGACACAGAGACAGAGACAGAGACAGAGACAGAGACAGAGACAGAGACAGAGACAGAGACAGAGACAGAGACAGAGACAGAGACAGAGACAGAGACAGAGACAGAGACAGAGACAGAGACAGAGACAGAGACAGAGACAGAGACAGAGACAGAGACAGAGACAGAGACAGAGACAGAGACAGAGACAGAGACAGAGACAGAGACAGAGACAGAGACAGAGACAGAGACAGAGACAGAGACAGAGACAGAGACAGAGACAGAGACAGAGACAGAGACAGAGACAGAGACAGAGACAGAGACAGAAACAGAGACAGAGACAGAGACAGAGACAGAGACAGAGACAGAAACAGAGACAGAGACAGAAACAGAGACAGAGACAGAGACAGAGACAGAGACAGAGACAGAGACAGAGACAGAGACAGAGACAGAGTGAGAGACATAGACAGGGACAGGGACAGAGACAGAGACAGAGACAGAGACAGAGACAGAGACAGAGACAGAGACAGAGACAGAGACAGAGACAGATACAGAGACAGAGACAGAGACAGAGACAGAGACAGACACAGAGATAGAGACAGAGACAGAGACAGAGAGAGAGACAGAGACAGGGGCAGGGACAGGGACAGGGACAGGGACAGACACAGAGACAGAGACAGAGACAGAGACAGACACAGAGACAGAGACAGAGAAAGAGACAGAGACAGAGACAGAGACAGAGACAGAGACAGAGAAAGAGACAGAGACAGACACAGAGATAGAGACAGAGACAGACACAGAGAGAGAGACAGGGACAGGGACAGGGACAGAGACAGAGGCAGAGACAGAGACAGAGACAGCCACAGAGGTAGAAACAGAGACAGAGACACAGAGAGAGACAGGAGAAAAAGACGGAGAAAGTGGGGCAGGAGACAAACACGGAGAAAAAGACGGGGACAGAGACCGTCACCGAGACAGAGATAGAGACAGAGACAGAAACAGAGACAGAAACAGAGACAGAGACAGAGACAGAGACAGAGACAGAGACAGATACAGAGACAGAGACGGAGGGGTAAGAGACAACGACGGAAACAGAGACAGTGACTGAGACTGAGGCAAAGATAGAGACCGAGACAGAGACGGAGACAGAGACAGAGACAGACACAGAGATAGAGACAGGGACAGT
Source organism: Megachile willughbiella (assembly GCA_945859595.2). Classification (NCBI taxonomy): domain Eukaryota; kingdom Metazoa; phylum Arthropoda; class Insecta; order Hymenoptera; family Megachilidae; genus Megachile; species Megachile willughbiella. The sequence goes on from CAMAOD020000270.1 coordinate 753,787, forward strand.
GACAGAGGGAGAGACAGGAGACAAAGGCGGAGTTAGAGGGGCAGGAGACAAACACGGAGAAGAAGACGGGGACAGAGACCGTCACCGAGACAGAGACAGAGACAGAGACAGAGACAGAGACAGAGACAGAGGCAGAGACAGAGACAGAGACAGAGACAGAGACAGAGACAGAGACAGAGACAGAGACAGAGACAGAGTGAGAGACATAGACAGGGACAGGGACAGAGACAGAGACAGAGACAGAGACAGAGACAGAGACAGAGACAGAGACAGAGACAGAGACAGAGAGAGAGAGACAGAGACAGAGACAGAGACGGAGACAGAGACAGAGACAGAGGCAGAGACAGAGACAGGGACAGAGACAGAGACAGGGACAGAGACGGAGGGGTCGAGACATCGACGGAGACAGAGACAGTGGCTGAGACGGTGGCAAAGACAGAGACAGAGACAGAGACAGAGACAGACACAGAGATAGAGACAGAGACAGTGACAGAGGGAGAGGCAGGAGACAAAGGCGGAGTTAGAAGGGCAGGAGACAAACACGGAGAAAAAGACGGGGACAGAGACCGTCACCGAGACAGAGACAGAGACAGAGACAGAGACAGTGACAGAGGCAGAGACAGAGACAGAGACAGAGACAGAGACCGAGACAGAGACAGAGACAGAGACAGAGACGGAGACAGAGACAGAGGGGTAAGAGACAACGACGGAGACAGAGACAGTGACTGCGACAGAGACAGAGACAGAGACAGAGACAGAGACAGAGACAGAGACAGAGACAGAGACAGAGGCAGAGACAGAGACAGAGACAGAGACAGAGACAGAGACAGAGACAGAGACTGAGACAGAGTGAGAGACATAGACAGGGACAGGGACAGGGACAGAGACAGAGACAGAGACAGAGACAGAGACAGAGACAGATACAGAGACAGAGACAGAGACAGAGACAGAGACCGAGACAGAGACAGAGACAGAGACAGAGACGGAGACAGAGACAGAGGGGTAAGAGACAACGACGGAGACAGAGACAGTGACTGCGACAGAGACAGAGACAGAGACAGAGACAGAGACAGAGACAGAGACAGAGACAGAGGCAGAGACAGAGACAGAGACAGAGACAGAGACAGAGACAGAGACAGAGACAGACACAGAGATAGAGACAGAGACAGAGACAGAGGTAGAGACAGAGACAGGGGCAGGGACAGGGACAGGGACAGGGACAGACACAGAGACAGAGACAGAGACAGAGACAGACACAGAGACAGAGACAGAGAAAGAGACAGAGACAGAGACAGAGACAGAGACAGAGACAGAGACAGAGAAAGAGACAGAGACAGACACAGAGATAGAGACAGAGACAGACACAGAGAGAGAGACAGGGACAGGGACAGGGACAGAGACAGAGGCAGAGACAGAGACAGAGACAGCCACAGAGGTAGAAACAGAGACAGAGACACAGAGAGAGACAGGAGAAAAAGACGGAGAAAGTGGGGCAGGAGACAAACACGGAGAAAAAGACGGGGACAGAGACCGTCACCGAGACAGAGATAGAGACAGAGACAGAAACAGAGACAGAAACAGAGACAGAGACAGAGACAGAGACAGAGACAGAGACAGATACAGAGACAGAGACGGAGGGGTAAGAGACAACGACGGAAACAGAGACAGTGACTGAGACTGTGGCAAAGATAGAGACCGAGACAGAGACAGAGACAGAGACAGAGACAGAGACAGAGACAGAGACAGAGACAGAGACAGAGACAGAGACAGAGACAGAGACAGAGACAGAGACAGAGACAGAGACAGAGACAGAGTCAGAGACAGAGACAGAGACAGAGAAAGAGACAGAGAAAGAGACGGAGACAGAGACAGAGACAGAGACAGAGACAGAGACAGAGACAGAGCCGGAGGGGTAAGAGACAACGACGGAGACAGAGACAGATACAGAGACAGAGACAGAGACAGAGACAGAGACAGAGACAGACACAGAGATAGAGACAGAGACAGAGACAGAGAGAGAGACAGAGACAGGGGCAGGGACAGGGACAGAAACAGAGACAGAGACAGAAACAGAGACAGAGACAGAGACAGAGACAGAGACAGAGCCGGAGGGGTAAGAGACAACGACGGAGACAGAGACAGTGACTGAGACGGAGGCAAAGACAGAGACAGACACAGAGACAGAGACAGAGACAGAGACAGAGACAGAGACAGAGACAGAGACAGAGACAGAGACAGAGACAGAGACAGAGACAGAGACAGAGACAGATACAGAGACAGAGACAGAGACAGAGACAGAGACAGACACAGAGATAGAGACAGAGACAGAGACAGAGGTAGAGACAGAGACAGGGGCAGGGACAGGGACAGGGACAGGGACAGACACAGAGACAGAGACAGAGACAGAGACAGACACAGAGACAGAGACAGAGAAAGAGACAGAGACAGAGACAGAGACAGAGACAGAGACAGAGAAAGAGACAGAGACAGACACAGAGATAGAGACAGAGACAGACACAGAGAGAGAGACAGGGACAGGGACAGGGACAGAGACAGAGGCAGAGACAGAGACAGAGACAGCCACAGAGGTAGAAACAGAGACAGAGACACAGAGAGAGACAGGAGAAAAAGACGGAGAAAGTGGGGCAGGAGACAAACACGGAGAAAAAGACGGGGACAGAGACCGTCACCGAGACAGAGATAGAGACAGAGACAGAAACAGAGACAGAAACAGAGACAGAGACAGAGACAGAGACAGAGACAGAGACAGATACAGAGACAGAGACGGAGGGGTAAGAGACAACGACGGAAACAGAGACAGTGACTGAGACTGTGGCAAAGATAGAGACCGAGACAGAGACAGAGACAGAGACAGAGACAGAGACAGAGACAGAGACAGAGACAGAGACAGAGTCAGAGACAGAGACAGAGACAGAGACAGAGAGAGAGAGACAGAGACAGAGACAGAGACGGAGACAGAGACAGAGACAGAGGCAGAGACAGAGACAGGGACAGAGACAGAGACAGGGACAGAGACGGAGGGGTCGAGACATCGACGGAGACAGAGACAGTGTCTGAGACGGTGGCAAAGACAGAGACAGAGACAGAGACAGAGACAGACACAGAGATAGAGACAGAGACAGTGACAGAGGGAGAGGCAGGAGACAAAGGCGGAGTTAGAAGGGCAGGAGACAAACACGGAGAAAAAGACGGGGACAGAGACCGTCACCGAGACAGAGACAGAGACAGAGACAGAGACAGTGACAGAGGCAGAGACAGAGACAGAGACAGAGACAGAGACCGAGACAGAGACAGAGACAGAGACAGAGACGGAGACAGAGACAGAGGGGTAAGAGACAACGACGGAGACAGAGACAGTGACTGCGACAGAGACAGAGACAGAGACAGAGACAGAGACAGAGACAGAGACAGAGACAGAGACAGAGGCAGAGACAGAGACAGAGACAGAGACAGAGACAGAGACAGACACAGAGACAGAGACTGAGACAGAGTGAGAGACATAGACAGGGACAGGGACAGGGACAGAGACAGAGACAGAGACAGAGACAGAGACAGAGACAGATACAGAGACAGAGACAGAGACAGAGACAGAGACAGAGACCGAGACAGAGACAGAGACAGAGACAGAGACGGAGACAGAGACAGAGGGGTAAGAGACAACGACGGAGACAGAGACAGTGACTGCGACAGAGACAGAGACAGAGACAGAGACAGAGACAGAGACAGAGACAGAGACAGAGACAGAGGCAGAGACAGAGACAGAGACAGAGACAGAGACAGAGGCAGAGACAGAGACAGAGACAGAGACAGAGACAGAGACAGAGACAGAGACAGAGACAGAGACAGAGACAGAGACAGAGACAGAGACAGAGACAGAGACAGAGACAGAGACAGAGACAGAGACAGAGACAGAAACAGAGACAGAGACAGAGACAGAGACAGAGACAGAGACAGAAACAGAGACAGAGACAGAAACAGAGACAGAGACAGAGACAGAGACAGAGACAGAGACAGAGACAGAGACAGAGACAGAGACAGAGTGAGAGACATAGACAGGGACAGGGACAGAGACAGAGACAGAGACAGAGACAGAGACAGAGACAGAGACAGAGACAGATACAGAGACAGAGACAGAGACAGAGACAGAGACAGACACAGAGATAGAGACAGAGACAGAGACAGAGGTAGAGACAGAGACAGGGGCAGGGACAGGGACAGGGACAGGGACAGACACAGAGACAGAGACAGAGACAGAGACAAACACAGAGACAGAGACAGAGAAAGAGACAGAGACAGAGACAGAGACAGAGACAGAGACAGAGAAAGAGACAGAGACAGACACAGAGATAGAGACAGAGACAGACACAGAGAGAGAGACAGGGACAGGGACAGGGACAGAGACAGAGGCAGAGACAGAGACAGAGACAGCCACAGAGGTAGAAACAGAGACAGAGACACAGAGAGAGACAGGAGAAAAAGACGGAGAAAGTGGGGCAGGAGACAAACACGGAGAAAAAGACGGGGACAGAGACCGTCACCGAGACAGAGATAGAGACAGAGACAGAAACAGAGACAGAAACAGAGACAGAGACAGAGACAGAGACAGAGACAGAGACAGATACAGAGACAGAGACGGAGGGGTAAGAGACAACGACGGAAACAGAGACAGTGACTGAGACTGTGGCAAAGATAGAGACCGAGACAGAGACAGAGACAGAGACAGAGACAGAGACAGAGACAGAGACAGAGACATAGACAGAGACAGAGACAGAGACAGAGACAGAGACAGAGACAGAGACAGAGACAGAGTCAGAGACAGAGACAGAGACAGAGAAAGAGACAGAGAAAGAGACGGAGACAGAGACAGAGACAGAGACAGAGACAGAGACAGAGCCGGAGGGGTAAGAGACAACGACGGAGACAGAGACAGATACAGAGACAGAGACAGAGACAGAGACAGAGACAGAGACAGACACAGAGATAGAGACAGAGACAGAGACAGAGAGAGAGACAGAGACAGGGGCAGGGACAGGGACAGAAACAGAGACAGAGACAGAAACAGAGACAGAGACAGAGACAGAGACAGAGACAGAGCCGGAGGGGTAAGAGACAACGACGGAGACAGAGACAGTGACTGAGACGGAGGCAAAGACAGAGACAGACACAGAGACAGAGACAGAGACAGAGACAGAGACAGAGACAGAGACAGAGACAGAGACAGAGACAGAGACAGAGACAGAGACAGAGACAGAGCCGGAGGGGTAAGAGACAACGACGGAGACAGAGACAGTGACTGAGACGGAGGCAAAGACAGAGACAGACACAGAGACAGAGACAGAGACAGAGACAGAGACAGAGACAGAGACAGAGACAGAGACAGAGACAGAGACAGAGACAGAGACAGAGACAGAGACAGAGACAGAGACAGAGACAGAGACAGAGACAGAGACAGAGACAGAGACAGAGACAGAGACAGAGACAGAGACAGAGACAGAGACAGAGACAGAGACAGAGACAGAGACAGAGACAGAGACAGAGACAGAGACAGAGACAGAGACAGAGACAGAGACAGAGACAGAGACAGAGACAGAGACAGAGACAGAAACAGAGACAGAGACAGAGACAGAGACAGAGACAGAGACAGAAACAGAGACAGAGACAGAAACAGAGACAGAGACAGAGACAGAGACAGAGACAGAGACAGAGACAGAGACAGAGACAGAGACAGAGTGAGAGACATAGACAGGGACAGGGACAGAGACAGAGACAGAGACAGAGACAGAGACAGAGACAGAGACAGAGACAGAGACAGAGACAGAGACAGATACAGAGACAGAGACAGAGACAGAGACAGAGACAGACACAGAGATAGAGACAGAGACAGAGACAGAGAGAGAGACAGAGACAGGGGCAGGGACAGGGACAGGGACAGGGACAGACACAGAGACAGAGACAGAGACAGAGACAGACACAGAGACAGAGACAGAGAAAGAGACAGAGACAGAGACAGAGACAGAGACAGAGACAGAGAAAGAGACAGAGACAGACACAGAGATAGAGACAGAGACAGACACAGAGAGAGAGACAGGGACAGGGACAGGGACAGAGACAGAGGCAGAGACAGAGACAGAGACAGCCACAGAGGTAGAAACAGAGACAGAGACACAGAGAGAGACAGGAGAAAAAGACGGAGAAAGTGGGGCAGGAGACAAACACGGAGAAAAAGACGGGGACAGAGACCGTCACCGAGACAGAGATAGAGACAGAGACAGAAACAGAGACAGAAACAGAGACAGAGACAGAGACAGAGACAGAGACAGAGACAGATACAGAGACAGAGACGGAGGGGTAAGAGACAACGACGGAAACAGAGACAGTGACTGAGACTGAGGCAAAGATAGAGACCGAGACAGAGACGGAGACAGAGACAGAGACAGACACAGAGATAGAGACAGGGACAGTGACAGAGGGAGAGACAGGAGACAAAGGCGGAGTTAGAGGGGCAGGAGACAAACACGGAGAAGAAGACGGGGACAGAGACCGTCACCGAGACAGAGACAGAGACAGAGACAGAGACAGAGACAGAGACAGAGGCAGAGACAGAGACAGAGACAGAGACAGAGACAGAGACAGAGACAGAGACAGAGACAGAGACAGAGTGAGAGACATAGACAGGGACAGGGACAGAGACAGAGACAGAGACAGAGACAGAGACAGAGACAGAGACAGAGACAGAGACAGAGACAGAGAGAGAGAGACAGAGACAGAGACAGAGACGGAGACAGAGACAGAGACAGAGGCAGAGACAGAGACAGGGACAGAGACAGAGACAGGGACAGAGACGGAGGGGTCGAGACATCGACGGAGACAGAGACAGTGGCTGAGACGGTGGCAAAGACAGAGACAGAGACAGAGACAGAGACAGACACAGAGATAGAGACAGAGACAGTGACAGAGGGAGAGGCAGGAGACAAAGGCGGAGTTAGAAGGGCAGGAGACAAACACGGAGAAAAAGACGGGGACAGAGACCGTCACCGAGACAGAGACAGAGACAGAGACAGAGACAGTGACAGAGGCAGAGACAGAGACAGAGACAGAGACAGAGACCGAGACAGAGACAGAGACAGAGACAGAGACGGAGACAGAGACAGAGGGGTAAGAGACAACGACGGAGACAGAGACAGTGACTGCGACAGAGACAGAGACAGAGACAGAGACAGAGACAGAGACAGAGACAGAGACAGAGACAGAGGCAGAGACAGAGACAGAGACAGAGACAGAGACAGAGACAGAGACAGAGACTGAGACAGAGTGAGAGACATAGACAGGGACAGGGACAGGGACAGAGACAGAGACAGAGACAGAGACAGAGACAGAGACAGATACAGAGACAGAGACAGAGACAGAGACAGAGACCGAGACAGAGACAGAGACAGAGACAGAGACGGAGACAGAGACAGAGGGGTAAGAGACAACGACGGAGACAGAGACAGTGACTGCGACAGAGACAGAGACAGAGACAGAGACAGAGACAGAGACAGAGACAGAGGCAGAGACAGAGACAGAGACAGAGACAGAGACAGAGACAGAGACAGAGACAGACACAGAGATAGAGACAGAGACAGAGACAGAGGTAGAGACAGAGACAGGGGCAGGGACAGGGACAGGGACAGGGACAGACACAGAGACAGAGACAGAGACAGAGACAGACACAGAGACAGAGACAGAGAAAGAGACAGAGACAGAGACAGAGACAGAGACAGAGACAGAGAAAGAGACAGAGACAGACACAGAGATAGAGACAGAGACAGACACAGAGAGAGAGACAGGGACAGGGACAGGGACAGAGACAGAGGCAGAGACAGAGACAGAGACAGCCACAGAGGTAGAAACAGAGACAGAGACACAGAGAGAGACAGGAGAAAAAGACGGAGAAAGTGGGGCAGGAGACAAACACGGAGAAAAAGACGGGGACAGAGACCGTCACCGAGACAGAGATAGAGACAGAGACAGAAACAGAGACAGAAACAGAGACAGAGACAGAGACAGAGACAGAGACAGAGACAGATACAGAGACAGAGACGGAGGGGTAAGAGACAACGACGGAAACAGAGACAGTGACTGAGACTGTGGCAAAGATAGAGACCGAGACAGAGACAGAGACAGAGACAGAGACAGAGACAGAGACAGAGACAGAGACAGAGACAGAGACAGAGACAGAGACAGAGACAGAGACAGAGACAGAGACAGAGACAGAGACAGAGACAGAGTCAGAGACAGAGACAGAGACAGAGAAAGAGACAGAGAAAGAGACGGAGACAGAGACAGAGACAGAGACAGAGACAGAGACAGAGACAGAGCCGGAGGGGTAAGAGACAACGACGGAGACAGAGACAGATACAGAGACAGAGACAGAGACAGAGACAGAGACAGAGACAGACACAGAGATAGAGACAGAGACAGAGACAGAGAGAGAGACAGAGACAGGGGCAGGGACAGGGACAGAAACAGAGACAGAGACAGAAACAGAGACAGAGACAGAGACAGAGACAGAGACAGAGCCGGAGGGGTAAGAGACAACGACGGAGACAGAGACAGTGACTGAGACGGAGGCAAAGACAGAGACAGACACAGAGACAGAGACAGAGACAGAGACAGAGACAGAGACAGAGACAGAGACAGAGACAGAGACAGAGACAGAGACAGAGACAGAGACAGAGACAGAGACAGAGACAGAGACAGAGACAGAGACAGAGACAGAGACAGAGACAGAGCCGGAGGGGTAAGAGACAACGACGGAGACAGAGACAGTGACTGAGACGGAGGCAAAGACAGAGACAGACACAGAGACAGAGACAGAGACAGAGACAGAGACAGAGACAGAGACAGAGACAGAGACAGAGACAGAGACAGAGACAGAGACAGAGACAGAGACAGAGACAGAGACAGAGACAGAGACAGACACAGAGATAGAGACAGAGACAGAGACAGAGGTAGAGACAGAGACAGGGGCAGGGACAGGGACAGGGACAGGGACAGACACAGAGACAGAGACAGAGACAGAGACAGACACAGAGACAGAGACAGAGAAAGAGACAGAGACAGAGACAGAGACAGAGACAGAGACAGAGAAAGAGACAGAGACAGACACAGAGATAGAGACAGAGACAGACACAGAGAGAGAGACAGGGACAGGGACAGGGACAGAGACAGAGGCAGAGACAGAGACAGAGACAGCCACAGAGGTAGAAACAGAGACAGAGACACAGAGAGAGACAGGAGAAAAAGACGGAGAAAGTGGGGCAGGAGACAAACACGGAGAAAAAGACGGGGACAGAGACCGTCACCGAGACAGAGATAGAGACAGAGACAGAAACAGAGACAGAAACAGAGACAGAGACAGAGACAGAGACAGAGACAGAGACAGATACAGAGACAGAGACGGAGGGGTAAGAGACAACGACGGAAACAGAGACAGTGACTGAGACTGTGGCAAAGATAGAGACCGAGACAGAGACAGAGACAGAGACAGAGACAGAGACAGAGACAGAGACAGAGACAGAGACAGAGACAGAGACAGAGACAGAGACAGAGACAGAGACAGAGACAGAGTCAGAGACAGAGACAGAGACAGAGAAAGAGACAGAGAAAGAGACGGAGACAGAGACAGAGACAGAGACAGAGACAGAGACAGAGACAGAGCCGGAGGGGTAAGAGACAACGACGGAGACAGAGACAGATACAGAGACAGAGACAGAGACAGAGACAGAGACAGAGACAGACACAGAGATAGAGACAGAGACAGAGACAGAGAGAGAGACAGAGACAGGGGCAGGGACAGGGACAGAAACAGAGACAGAGACAGAAACAGAGACAGAGACAGAGACAGAGACAGAGACAGAGACAGAGCCGGAGGGGTAAGAGACAACGACGGAGACAGAGACAGTGACTGAGACGGAGGCAAAGACAGAGACAGAGACAGAGACAGAGACAGAGACAGAGACAGAGACAGAGACAGAGACAGAGACAGAGACAGAGACAGAGACAGAGACAGAGACAGAAACAGAGACAGAGACAGAGACAGAGACAGAGACAGAGACAGAAACAGAGACAAAGACAGAAACAGAGACAGAGACAGAGACAGAGACAGAGACAGAGACAGAGACAGAGACAGAGACAGAGACAGAGACAGAGTGAGAGACATAGACAGGGACAGGGACAGAGACAGAGACAGAGACAGAGACAGAGACAGAGACAGAGACAGAGACAGAGACAGAGACAGATACAGAGACAGAGACAGAGACAGAGACAGAGACAGACACAGAGATAGAGACAGAGACAGAGACAGAGGTAGAGACAGAGACAGGGGCAGGGACAGGGACAGGGACAGGGACAGACACAGAGACAGAGACAGAGACAGAGACAGAGACAGACACAGAGACAGAGACAGAGAAAGAGACAGAGACAGAGACAGAGACAGAGACAGAGACAGAGAAAGAGACAGAGACAGACACAGAGATAGAGACAGAGACAGACACAGAGAGAGAGACAGGGACAGGGACAGGGACAGAGACAGAGGCAGAGACAGAGACAGAGACAGCCACAGAGGTAGAAACAGAGACAGAGACACAGAGAGAGACAGGAGAAAAAGACGGAGAAAGTGGGGCAGGAGACAAACACGGAGAAAAAGACGGGGACAGAGACCGTCACCGAGACAGAGATAGAGACAGAGACAGAAACAGAGACAGAAACAGAGACAGAGACAGAGACAGAGACAGAGACAGAGACAGATACAGAGACAGAGACGGAGGGGTAAGAGACAACGACGGAAACAGAGACAGTGACTGAGACTGTGGCAAAGATAGAGACCGAGACAGAGACAGAGACAGAGACAGAGACAGAGACAGAGACAGAGACAGAGACAGAGACAGAGACAGAGACAGAGACAGAGACAGAGACAGAGACAGAGACAGAGACAGAGTCAGAGACAGAGACAGAGACAGAGAAAGAGACAGAGAAAGAGACGGAGACAGAGACAGAGACAGAGACAGAGACAGAGACAGAGACAGAGCCGGAGGGGTAAGAGACAACGACGGAGACAGAGACAGATACAGAGACAGAGACAGAGACAGAGACAGAGACAGAGACAGACACAGAGATAGAGACAGAGACAGAGACAGAGAGAGAGACAGAGACAGGGGCAGGGACAGGGACAGAAACAGAGACAGAGACAGAAACAGAGACAGAGACAGAGACAGAGACAGAGACAGAGCCGGAGGGGTAAGAGACAACGACGGAGACAGAGACAGTGACTGAGACGGAGGCAAAGACAGAGACAGACACAGAGACAGAGACAGAGACAGAGACAGAGACAGAGACAGAGACAGAGACAGAGACAGAGACAGAGACAGAGACAGAGACAGAGACAGAGACAGAGACAGAGACAGAGACAGAGACAGAGACAGAGACAGAGACAGAGACAGAGACAGAGCCGGAGGGGTAAGAGACAACGACGGAGACAGAGACAGTGACTGAGACGGAGGCAAAGACAGAGACAGACACAGAGACAGAGACAGAGACAGAGACAGAGACAGAGACAGAGACAGAGACAGAGACAGAGACAGAGACAGAGACAGAGACAGAGACAGAGACAGAGACAGAGACAGAGACAGAGACAGAGACAGAGACAGAGACAGAGACAGAGACAGAGACAGAGACAGAGACAGAGACAGAGACAGAGACAGAGACAGAGACAGAGACAGAGACAGAGACAGAGACAGAGACAGAGACAGAGACAGAGACAGAGACAGAGACAGAGACAGAGACAGAGACAGAGACAGAGACAGAGACAGAGACAGAGACAGAGACAGAGACAGAAACAGAGACAGAGACAGAGACAGAGACAGAGACAGAGACAGAAACAGAGACAGAGACAGAAACAGAGACAGAGACAGAGACAGAGACAGAGACAGAGACAGAGACAGAGACAGAGACAGAGACAGAGTGAGAGACATAGACAGGGACAGGGACAGAGACAGAGACAGAGACAGAGACAGAGACAGAGACAGAGACAGAGACAGAGACAGAGACAGAGACAGATACAGAGACAGAGACAGAGACAGAGACAGAGACAGACACAGAGATAGAGACAGAGACAGAGACAGAGAGAGAGACAGAGACAGACACAGAGAGAGAGACAGGGACAGGGACAGGGACAGAGACAGAGGCAGAGACAGAGACAGAGACAGAGACAGAGACAGAGACAGAGACAGAGACAGAGACAGAGACAGAGACAGAGACAGAGACAGAGACAGAGACAGAGACAGAGACAGAGACAGAAACAGAGACAGAGACAGAGACAGAGACAGAGACAGAGACAGAAACAGAGACAGAGACAGAAACAGAGACAGAGACAGAGACAGAGACAGAGACAGAGACAGAGACAGAGACAGAGACAGAGACAGAGTGAGAGACATAGACAGGGACAGGGACAGAGACAGAGACAGAGACAGAGACAGAGACAGAGACAGAGACAGAGACAGAGACAGAGACAGAGACAGAGACAGAGACAGAGACAGAGACAGAGACAGAGACAGAGACAGAGACAGAGACAGAGACAGAGACAGAGACAGAGACAGAGACAGAAACAGAGACAGAGACAGAGACAGAGACAGAGACAGAGACAGAAACAGAGACAGAGACAGAAACAGAGACAGAGACAGAGACAGAGACAGAGACAGAGACAGAGACAGAGACAGAGACAGAGACAGAGTGAGAGACATAGACAGGGACAGGGACAGAGACAGAGACAGAGACAGAGACAGAGACAGAGACAGAGACAGAGACAGAGACAGATACAGAGACAGAGACAGAGACAGAGACAGAGACAGACACAGAGATAGAGACAGAGACAGAGACAGAGAGAGAGACAGAGACAGGGGCAGGGACAGGGACAGGGACAGGGACAGACACAGAGACAGAGACAGAGACAGAGACAGACACAGAGACAGAGACAGAGAAAGAGACAGAGACAGAGACAGAGACAGAGACAGAGACAGAGACAGAGAAAGAGACAGAGACAGACACAGAGATAGAGACAGAGACAGACACAGAGAGAGAGACAGGGACAGGGACAGGGACAGAGACAGAGGCAGAGACAGAGACAGAGACAGCCACAGAGGTAGAAACAGAGACAGAGACACAGAGAGAGACAGGAGAAAAAGACGGAGAAAGTGGGGCAGGAGACAAACACGGAGAAAAAGACGGGGACAGAGACCGTCACCGAGACAGAGATAGAGACAGAGACAGAAACAGAGACAGAAACAGAGACAGAGACAGAGACAGAGACAGAGACAGAGACAGAGACAGATACAGAGACAGAGACGGAGGGGTAAGAGACAACGACGGAAACAGAGACAGTGACTGAGACTGAGGCAAAGATAGAGACCGAGACAGAGACGGAGACAGAGACAGAGACAGACACAGAGATAGAGACAGGGACAGTGACAGAGGGAGAGACAGGAGACAAAGGCGGAGTTAGAGGGGCAGGAGACAAACACGGAGAAGAAGACGGGGACAGAGACCGTCACCGAGACAGAGACAGAGACAGAGACAGAGACAGAGACAGAGACAGAGACAGAGGCAGAGACAGAGACAGAGACAGAGACAGAGACAGAGACAGAGACAGAGACAGAGACAGAGACAGAGTGAGAGACATAGACAGGGACAGGGACAGAGACAGAGACAGAGACAGAGACAGAGACAGAGACAGAGACAGATACAGAGACAGAGACAGAGACAGAGACAGAGACAGACACAGAGATAGAGACAGAGACAGAGACAGAGACAGAGACAGAGAGAGAGACAGAGACAGGGGCAGGGACAGGGACAGGGACAGACACAGAGACAGAGACAGAGGCAGAGACAGAGACAGAGACAGAGACAGAGACAGAGACAGAGACAGAGAAAGGGACAGAGACAGAGACAGAGACAGAGACAGAGAAAGAGACAGAGACAGACACAGAGATAGAGACGGAGACAGACACAGAGAGAGAGACAGGGACAGGGACAGGGACAGAGACAGAGGCAGAGACAGAGACAGAGACAGAGACAGAGACAGAGACAGAGACAGAGACAGAGACAGAGACAGAGACAGAGACAGAGACAGAGACAGAGACAGAGACAGAGACAGAGACAGAGACAGGAGACAAAGACGGAGACTGAGACAGAGACAGAGTCAGAGACAGAGACAGAGACAGAGACAGAGAGAGAGAGACAGAGACAGGGACAGAGACGGAGACAGAGACAGAGACAGAGGCAGAGACAGAGACAGGGACAGAGACAGAGACAGGGACAGAGACGGAGGGGTCGAGACATCGACGGAGACAGAGACAGTGTCTGAGACGGTGGCAAAGACAGAGACAGAGACAGAGACAGAGACAGACACAGAGATAGAGACAGAGACAGTGACAGAGGGAGAGGCAGGAGACAAAGGCGGAGTTAGAAGGGCAGGAGACAAACACGGAGAAAAAGACGGGGACAGAGACCGTCACCGAGACAGAGACAGAGACAGAGACAGAGACAGTGACAGAGGCAGAGACAGAGACAGAGACAGAGACAGAGACCGAGACAGAGACAGAGACAGAGACAGAGACGGAGACAGAGACAGAGGGGTAAGAGACAACGACGGAGACAGAGACAGTGACTGCGACAGAGACAGAGACAGAGACAGAGACAGAGATAGAGACAGGGACAGTGACAGAGGGAGAGACAGGAGACAAAGGCGGAGTTAGAGGGGCAGGAGACAAACACGGAGAAGAAGACGGGGACAGAGACCGTCACCGAGACAGAGACAGAGACAGAGACAGAGACAGAGACAGAGACAGAGGCAGAGACAGAGACAGAGACAGAGACAGAGACAGAGACAGAGACAGAGACAGAGACAGAGTGAGAGACATAGACAGGGACAGGGACAGAGACAGAGACAGAGACAGAGACAGAGACAGAGACAGATACAGAGACAGAGACAGAGACAGAGACAGAGACAGACACAGAGATAGAGACAGAGACAGAGACAGAGACAGAGACAGAGACAGAGAGAGAGACAGAGACAGGGGCAGGGACAGGGACAGGGACAGACACAGAGACAGAGACAGAGGCAGAGACAGAGACAGAGACAGAGACAGAGACAGAGACAGAGACAGAGAAAGGGACAGAGACAGAGACAGAGACAGAGACAGAGAAAGAGACAGAGACAGACACAGAGATAGAGACGGAGACAGACACAGAGAGAGAGACAGGGACAGGGACAGGGACAGAGACAGAGGCAGAGACAGAGACAGAGACAGAGACAGAGACAGAGACAGAGACAGAGACAGAGACAGAGACAGAGACAGAGACAGAGACAGAGACAGAGACAGAGACAGAGACAGGAGACAAAGACGGAGACTGAGACAGAGACAGAGTCAGAGACAGAGACAGAGACAGAGACAGAGAGAGAGAGACAGAGACAGAGACAGAGACGGAGACAGAGACAGAGACAGAGGCAGAGACAGAGACAGGGACAGAGACAGAGACAGGGACAGAGACGGAGGGGTCGAGACATCGACGGAGACAGAGACAGTGTCTGAGACGGTGGCAAAGACAGAGACAGAGACAGAGACAGAGACAGACACAGAGATAGAGACAGAGACAGTGACAGAGGGAGAGGCAGGAGACAAAGGCGGAGTTAGAAGGGCAGGAGACAAACACGGAGAAAAAGACGGGGACAGAGACCGTCACCGAGACAGAGACAGAGACAGAGACAGAGACAGTGACAGAGGCAGAGACAGAGACAGAGACAGAGACAGAGACCGAGACAGAGACAGAGACAGAGACAGAGACGGAGACAGAGACAGAGGGGTAAGAGACAACGACGGAGACAGAGACAGTGACTGCGACAGAGACAGAGACAGAGACAGAGACAGAGACAGAGACAGAGACAGAGACAGAGACAGAGACAGAGGCAGAGACAGAGACAGAGACAGAGACAGAGACAGAGACAGAGGCAGAGACTGAGACAGAGTGAGAGACATAGACAGAGACAGAGGGGTAAGAGACAACGACGGAGACAGAGACAGTGACTGCGACAGAGACAGAGACAGAGACAGAGACAGAGACAGAGACAGAGATAGAGACAGAGACAGATTCAGAGACAGAGACAGAGACAGAGACAGAGACAGAGACAGAGACAGAGGCAGAGACAGAGACAGAGACAGAGACAGAGACAGAGACAGAAACAGAGACAGAGACAGAGACAGAGACAGAGACAGAGACAGAAACAGAGACAGAGACAAAAAACAGAGACAGAGACAGAGACAGAGACAGAGACAGAGACAGAGACAGAGACAGAGTGAGAGACATAGACAGGGACAGGGACAGAGACAGAGACAGAGACAGAGACAGAGACAGAGACAGAGACAGAGACAGAGAGAGAGACAGAGACAGGGGCAGGGACAGGGACAGGGACAGAGACAGAGACAGAGACAGAGGCAGAGACAGAGACAGAGACAGAGACAGAGACAGAAACAGAGACAGAGACAGAGACAGAGACAGAGACAGAGACAGACACAGAGACAGAGACAGAGACAGAGACAGAGAAAGAGACAGAGACAGAGACAGAGACAGAGACAGAGACAGAGAAAGAGACAGAGACAGACACAGAGATAGAGACAGAGACAGACACAGAGAGAGAGACAGGGACAGGGACAGGGACAGAGACAGAGGCAGAGACAGAGACAGAGACAGCCACAGAGGTAGAGACAGAGACAGAGACACGGAGAGAGACAGGAGAAAAAGACGGAGAAAGTGGGGCAGGAGACAAACACGGAGAAAAAGACGGGGACAGAGGCCGTCACCGAGACAGAGATAGAGACAGAGACAGAAACAGAGACAGAAACAGAGACAGAGACAGAGACAGAGACAGAGACAGACACAGAGATAGAGACAGAGACAGAGACAGAGAGAGAGACAGAGACAGGGGCAGGGACAGGGACAAGGACAGGGACAGACACAGAGACAGAGACAGAGACAGAGACAGAGACAGAAACAGAGACAGAAACAGAGACAGAGACAGAGACAGAGACAGAGACAGACACAGAGATAGAGACAGAGACAGAGACAGAGAGAGAGACAGAGACAGGGGCAGGGACAGGGACAAGGACAGGGACAGACACAGAGACAGAGACAGAGACAGAGACATAGACAGAGACAGAGACAGAGACAGAGACAGAGACATAGACAGAGACAGAGACAGAGACAGAGACATAGACAGGGACAGGGACAGAGACAGAGACAGAGACAGAGACAGAGACAGAGACAGAGACAGATACAGAGACAGAGACAGAGACAGAGACAGACACAGAGATAGAGACAGAGACAGAGACAGAGAGAGAGACAGAGACAGGGGCAGGGACAGGGACAGGGACAGAGACAGAGAGAGAGACAGAGACAGGGGCAGGGACAGGGACAGGGACAGGGACAGACACAGAGACAGAGACAGAGACAGAGACAGAGACAGAGACAGAGACAGAGACAGAGACAGAGTGAGAGACATAGACAGGGACAGGGACAGAGACAGAGACAGAGAGAGAGACAGAGACAGAGACAGATACAGAGACAGAGACAGAGACAGAGACAGAGATAGAGACAGAGACAGATTCAGAGACAGAGACAGAGACAGAGACAGAGACAGAGACAGAAACAGAGACAGAGGCAGAGACAGAGACAGAGACAGAGACAGAGACAGAGACAGAGACAGAAACAGAGACAGAGGGGTAAGAGACAACGACGGAGACAGAGACAGTAACTGCGACAGAGACAGAGACAGAGACGGAGACAGAGACAGAGACAGAGACAGAGGCAGAGACAGAGACAGAGACAGAGACAGAGACAGAGACTGAGACAGAGTGAGAGACAGAGACAGAGACAGAGACAGAGACAGAGACAGAGACAGAGACAGAGACAGAGACAGAGACAGAGACAGAGACAGAGACAGAGACAGAAACAAAGACAGAGACAGAGACAGAGACAGAGACAGAGACAGAAACAGAGACAGAGACAGAAACAGAGACAGAGACAGAGACAGAGACAGAGACAGAGACAGAGACAGAGACAGAGACAGAGTGAGAGACATAGACAGCGACAGGGACAGAGGCAGAGACAGAGACAGAGACAGAGACAGAGACAGATACAGAGACAGAGACAGAGACAGAGACAGAGACAGACACAGAGATAGAGACAGAGACAGAGACAGAGAGAGAGACAGAGACAGGGGCAGGGACAGGGACAGGGACAGGGACAGGGACAGACACAGAGACAGAGACAGAGACAGAGACATAGACAGAGACAGAGACAGAGACAGAGACAGAGACATAGACAGAGACAGAGACAAAGACAGAGACATAGACAGGGACAGGGACAGAGACAGAGACAGAGACAGAGAGAGAGACAGAGACAGAGACAGATACAGAGACAGAGACAGAGACAGAGACAGAGACAGACACAGAGATAGAGACAGAGACAGAGACAGAGACAGAGACAGAGACAGACACAGAGATAGAGACAGAGACAGAGACAGAGAGAGAGACAGAGACAGGGGCAGGGACAGGGACAGGGACAGGGACAGACACAGAGACAGAGACAGAGACAGAGACATAGACAGAGACAGAGACAGAGACAGAGACAGAGACATAGACAGAGACAGAGACAGAGACAGAGACATAGACAGGGACAGGGACAGAGACAGAGACAGAGACAGAGAGAGAGACAGAGACAGAGACAGATACAGAGACAGAGACAGAGACAGAGACAGAGACAGACACAGAGATAGAGACAGAGACAGAGACAGAGAGAGAGACAGAGACAGGGGCAGGGACAGGGACAGGGACAGAGACAGAGACAGAGACAGAGGCAGAGACAGGGACAGAGACAGAGACAGAGACAGAGAGAGAGACAGAGACAGAGACAGATACAGAGACAGAGACAGAGACAGAGACAGAGACAGAGACAGACACAGAGATAGAGACAGAGACAGAGACAGAGAGAGAGACAGAGACAGGGGCAGGGACAGGGACAGGGACAGAGACAGAGACAGAGACAGAGGCAGAGACAGAGACAGAGACAGAGACAGAGGCAGAAACAGAGGCAGAGACAGAGACAGAGACAGAGACAGAGACAGACACAGAGACAGAGACAGAGACAGAGACAGAGAAAGAGACAGAGACAGAGACAGAGACAGAGACAGAGACAGAGACAGAGACAGAGACAGAGACAGAGACAGAGACAGAGACAGATACAGAGACAGAGACAGAGACAGAGACAGAGACAGAGACAGACACAGAGATAGAGACAGAGACAGAGACAGAGAGAGAGACAGAGACAGGGGCAGGGACAGGGACAGGGACAGGGACAGACACAGAGACAGAGACAGAGACAGAGACATAGACAGAGACAGAGACAGAGACAGAGACAGAGACATAGACAGAGACAGAGACAGAGACAGAGACATAGACAGGGTCAGGGACAGAGACAGAGACAGAGACAGAGACAGAGACAGAGACAGATACAGAGACAGAGACAGAGACAGAGACAGAGACAGACACAGAGATAGAGACAGAGACAGAGACAGAGAGAGAGACAGAGACAGGGGCAGGGACAGGGACAGGGACAGAGACAGAGACAGAGACAGAGGCAGAGACAGAGACAGAGACAGAGACAGAGACAGAAACAGAGACAGAGACAGAGACAGAGACAGAGACAGAGACAGACACAGAGACAGAGACAGAGACAGAGACAGAGAAAGAGACAGAGACAGAGACAGAGACAGAGACAGAGACAGAGAAAGAGACAGAGACAGACACAGAGATAGAGACAGAGACAGACACAGAGAGAGAGACAGGGACAGGGACAGGGACAGAGACAGAGGCAGAGACAGAGACAGAGACAGCCACAGAGGTAGAGACAGAGACAGAGACACAGAGAGAGACAGGAGAAAAAGACGGAGAAAGTGGGGCAGGAGACAAACACGGAGAAAAAGACGGGGACAGAGACCGTCACCGAGACAGAGATAGAGACAGAGACAGAAACAGAGACAGAAACAGAGACAGAGACAGAGACAGAGACAGAGACAGAGACAGAGACAGAGACAGAGACAGAGACAGAGACAGAGACAGAGACAGAGACAGAGACAGAGACAGAGACAGAGACAGAGACAGAGACAGAGACAGAGACAGAGACGGAGACATAGACACAGACAGAGACAGAGACAGAGACAGAGACAGAGACAGAGACAGAGACGGAGGGGTAAGAGACAACGACGGAAACAGAGACAGTGACTGAGACTGAGGCAAAGATAGAGACCGAGACAGAGACGGAGACAGAGACAGAGACAGACACAGAGATAGAGACAGAGACAGTGACAGAGGGAGAGACAGGAGACAAAGGCGGAGTTAGAGGGGCAGGAGACAAACACGGAGAAGAAGACGGGGACAGAGACCGTCACCGAGACAGAGACAGAGACAGAGACAGAGACAGAGACAGAGACAGAGGCAGAGACAGAGACAGAGACAGAGACAGAGACAGAGACAGAGACAGAGACAGAGACAGAGTGAGAGACATAGACAGGGACAGGGACAGAGACAGAGACAGAGACAGAGACAGAGACAGATACAGAGACAGAGACAGAGACAGAGACAGAGACAGACACAGAGATAGAGACAGAGACAGAGACAGAGACAGAGACAGAGAGAGAGACAGAGACAGGGGCAGGGACAGGGACAGGGACAGACACAGAGACAGAGACAGAGGCAGAGACAGAGACAGAGACAGAGACAGAGACAGAGACAGAGACAGAGACAGAAAAAGAGACAGAGACAGAAACAGAGACAGAGACAGACACAGAGACAGAGACAGACACAGAGACAGAGAAAGGGACAGAGACAGAGACAGAGACAGAGACAGAGACAGAGAAAGAGACAGAGACAGACACAGAGATAGAGACTGAGACAGAGACAGAGAGAGAGACAGGGACAGGGACAGGGACAGAGACAGAGGCAGAGGCAGAGACAGAGACAGAGACAGAGACAGAGACAGAGACAGAGACAGAGACAGAGACAGAGACAGAGACAGAGACAGAGACAGAGACAGAGACAGAGACAGAGACAGAGACAGAGACAGAGACAGAGACAGAGACAGAGACAGAGACAGAGGCAGAGACAGAGACAGAGACAGAGACAGAGACAGAAAGAGAGACAGAGGGGTAAGAGACAACGACGAAGACAGAGACAGTGACTGCGACAGAGACAGACACAGAGACGGAGACAGAGACAGAGACAGAGACAGAGGCAGAGACAGAGACAGAGACAGAGACAGAGACAGAGACAGAGACAGAGACAGAGACAGAGACAGAGACAGAGACAGAGACAGAGTGAGAGACATAGACAGGGACAGGGACAGAGACAGAGACAGAGAGAGAGACAGAGACAGAGACAGATACAGAGACAGAGACAGAGACAGAGACGGAGACAGAGACAGAGGGGTAAGAGACAACGACGGAGACAGAGACAGTGACTGCGACAGAGACAGAGACAGAGACAGAGACAGAGACAGAGACAGAGATAGAGACAGAGACAGATTCAGAGACAGAGACAGAGACAGAGACAGAGACAGAAACAGAGACAGAGGCAGAGACAGAGACAGAGACAGAGACAGAGACAGAGACAGAGACAGAAACAGAGACAGAGGGGTAAGAGACAACGACGGAGACAGAGACAGTAACTGCGACAGAGACAGAGACAGAGACGGAGACAGAGACAGAGACAGAGACAGAGGCAGAGACAGAGACAGAGACAGAGACAGAGACAGAGACTGAGACAGAGTGAGAGACAGAGACAGAGACAGAGACAGAGACAGAGACAGAGGCAGAGACTGAGACAGAGTGAGAGACATAGACAGGGACAGGGACAGAGACAGAGACAGAGACAGAGACAGAGACAGAGACAGAGACAGATACAGAGACAGAGACAGAGACAGAGACAGAGACCGAGACAGAGACAGAGACAGAGACAGAGACGGAGACAGAGACAGAGGGGTAAGAGACAACGACGGAGACAGAGACAGTGACTGCGACAGAGACAGAGACAGAGACAGAGACAGAGACAGAGACAGAGACAGAGACAGAGACAGAGACAGAGGCAGAGACAGAGACAGAGACAGAGACAGAGACAGAGACAGAGGCAGAGACAGAGACAGAGACAGAGACAGAGACAGAGACAGAAACAGAGACAGAGGGGTAAGAGACAACGACGGAGACAGAGACAGTGACTGCGACAGAGACAGAGACAGAGACGGAGACAGAGACAGAGACAGAGACAGAGACAGAGACAGAGGCAGAGACAGAGACAGAGACAGAGACAGAGACAGAGACAGAGACAGAGGCAGAGACAGAGACAGAGACAGAGACAGAGACAGAGACAGAAACAGAGACAGAGGGGTAAGAGACAACGACGGAGACAGAGACAGTGACTGCGACAGAGACAGAGACAGAGACGGAGACAGAGACAGAGACAGAGACAGAGACTGAGACAGAGACAGAGACAGAGACAGACACAGAGATAGAGACAGAGACAGAGACAGAGAGAGAGACAGAGACAGGGGCAGGGACAGGGACAGGGACAGACACAGAGACAGAGACAGAGGCAGAGACAGAGACAGAGACAGAGACAGAGACAGAGACACAGACAGAGACAGAGACAGAGTGAGAGACATAGACAGGGACAGGGACAGAGACAGAGACAGAGACAGAGACAGAGACAGAGACAGATACAGAGACAGAGACAGAGACGGAGACAGAGACAGAGGGGTAAGAGACAACGACGGAGACAGAGACAGTGACTGCGACAGAGACAGAGACAGAGACGGAGACAGAGACAGAGACAGAGACAGAGGCAGAGACAGAGGCAGAGACAGAGACAGAGACAGAGACAGAGACAGAGACAGAGACAGAGACAGAGACAGAGTGAGAGACATAGACAGGGACAGGGACAGAGACAGAGACAGAGACAGAGACAGAGACAGAGACAGAGACAGATACAGAGACAGAGACAGAGACAGAGACAGAGACAGAGACAGACACAGAGATAGAGACAGAGACAGAGACAGAGAGAGAGACAGAGACAGGGGCAGGGACAGGGACAGGGACAGACACAGAGACAGAGACAGAGGCAGAGACAGAGACAGAGACAGAGACAGAGACAGAAACAGAGACAGAGACAGAGACAGAGACAGAGACAGAGACAGAGACAGACACAGAGACAGAGACAGAGACAGAGACAGAGAAAGAGACAGAGACAGAGACAGAGACAGAGACAGAGACAGAGAAAGAGACAGAGACAGACACAGAGATAGAGACAGAGACAGACACAGAGAGAGAGACAGGGACAGGGACAGGGACAGAGACAGAGGCAGAGGCAGAGACAGAGACAGACACAGAGGTAGAGGCAGAGACAGAGACACAGAGAGAGACAGGAGACAAAGACGGAGAAAGTGGGGCAGGAGGCAAACACGGAGAAAAGGACGGGGACAGAGACCGTCACCGAGACAGAGATAGAGACAGAGACAGAAACAGAGACAGAGACAGAGACAGAGACAGAGACAGAGACAGAGACAGAGACAGAGACAGAGACAGAGACAGAGACAGAGACAGAGACATAGACAGAGACAGAGACAGAGACAGAGACAGAGACAGAGACAGAGACAGAGACAGAGACAGACACAGAGATAGAGACAGAGACAGAGACAGAGAGAGAGACAGAGACAGGGGCAGGGACAGGGACAGGGACAGACACAGAGACAGAGACAGAGGCAGAGACAGAGACAGAGACAGAGACAGAGACAGAAACAGAGACAGAGACAGAGACAGAGACAGAGACAGAGACAGAGACAGACACAGAGACAGAGACAGAGACAGAGACAGAGAAAGAGACAGAGACAGAGACAGAGACAGAGACAGAGACAGAGAAAGAGACAGAGACAGACACAGAGATAGAGACAGAGACAGACACAGAGAGAGAGACAGGGACAGGGACAGGGACAGAGACAGAGGCAGAGGCAGAGACAGAGACAGACACAGAGGTAGAGGCAGAGACAGAGACACAGAGAGAGACAGGAGACAAAGACGGAGAAAGTGGGGCAGGAGGCAAACACGGAGAAAAGGACGGGGACAGAGACCGTCACCGAGACAGAGATAGAGACAGAGACAGAAACAGAGACAGAGACAGAGACAGAGACAGAGACAGAGACAGAGACAGAGACAGAGACAGAGACAGAGACAGAGACAGAGACAGAGACATAGACAGAGACAGAGACAGAGACAGAGACAGAGACAGAGACAGAGACAGAGACAGAGACAGAGACAGAGACAGAGACAGACACTGAGATAGAGACAAAGAGAGAGAGAAAGGAGACAAAGACGGAGATAGAGGGGCAGGAGAAAAACACGGAGAAAAAGACGGGGACAGAGACCGTCACCGAGACAGAGGCAGAGACAGAGACAGAGACAGAGACAGAGACAGAGACAGAGACAGAGACAGAGACAGAGACAGAGACAGAGACAGAGACAGAGACAGAAACAGAGACAGAGACAGAGACAGAGGCGGAGACAGAGACAGAGACAGAGACAGACACAGAGATAGAGACAAAGATAGAGAGACAGGAGACAAAGACGGAGATAGAGGGGCAGGAGAAAAACACGGAGAAAAAGACGGGGACAGAGACCGTCGCCGAGACAGAGGCAGAGACAGAGACAGAGACAGAGACAGAGACAGAGACAGAGACAGAGACAGAGACAGAGACAGAGACAGAGACAGAGACAGAGACAGAGACAGAGACAGAGACAGAGACAGAGACAGAGACAGAGACAGAGACAGAGACAGAGACAGAGTCAGAGACAGAGACAGAGACAGAGAGAGAGACAGAGACAGAGACAGAGAGAGAGACAGAGACAGAGACGGAGACAGAGACAGACACAGAGATAGAGACAGAGACAGAGACAGAGAGAGAGACAGAGACAGGGGCAGGGACAGGGACAGGGACAGGGACAGACACAGAGACAGAGACAGAGACAGAGACAGAGACAGAGACAGAGACATAGACAGAGACAGAGACAGAGACAGAGACAGATACAGAGACAGAGACAGAGACAGAGACAGAGACAGAGACAGACACAGAGATAGAGACAGAGACAGTGACAGAGGGAGAGGCAGGAGACAAAGGCGGAGTTAGAGGGGCAGGAGACAAACACGGAGAAAAAGACGGGGACAGAGACCGTCACCGAGACAGAGACAGAGACAGAGACAGAGACAGAGACAGAGGCAGAGACAGAGACAGAGACAGAGACAGAGACCGAGACAGAGACAGAGACAGAGACAGAGACGGAGACAGAGACAGAGGGGTAAGAGACAACGACGGAGACAGAGACAGTGACTGCGACAGAGACAGAGACAGAGACGGAGACAGAGACAGAGACAGAGACAGAGGCAGAGACAGAGACAGAGGCAGAGACAGAGACAGAGACAGAGACAGAGACAGAGACAGAGTGAGAGACATAGACAGGGACAGGGACAGAGACAGAGACAGAGACAGAGACAGAGACAGAGACAGAGACAGATACAGAGACAGAGACAGAGACAGAGACAGAGACAGACACAGAGATAGAGACAGAGACAGAGACAGAGAGAGAGACAGAGACAGGGGCAGGGACAGGGACAGGGACAGACACAGAGACAGAGACAGAGGCAGAGACAGAGACAGAGACAGAGACAGAGACAGAGACAGAAACAGAGACAGAGACAGAGACAGAGACAGAGACAGAGACAGAGACAGACACAGAGACAGAGACAGAGACAGAGACAGAGAAAGAGACAGAGACAGAGACAGAGACAGAGACAGAGACAGAGAAAGAGACAGAGACAGACACAGAGATAGAGACAGAGACAGACACAGAGAGAGAGACAGGGACAGGGACAGGGACAGAGACAGAGGCAGAGGCAGAGACAGAGACAGACACAGAGGTAGAGACAGAGATAGAGACACAGAGAGAGACAGGAGACAAAGACGGAGAAAGTGGGGCAGGAGGCAAACACGGAGAAAAAGACGGGGACAGAGACCGTCACCGAGACAGAGATAGAGACAGAGACAGAAACAGAGACAGAGACAGAGACAGAGACAGAGACAGAGACAGAGACAGAGACAGAGACAGAGACATAGACAGAGACAGAGACAGAGACAGAGACAGAGACAGAGACAGAGACAGAGACAGAGACAGAGACAGAGACAGAGACAGAGACAGAGACAGAGACAGAGACAGACACTGAGATAGAGACAAAGAGAGAGAGAAAGGAGACAAAGACGGAGATAGAGGGGCAGGAGAAAAACACGGAGAAAAAGACGGGGACAGAGACCGTCACCGAGATAGAGGCAGAGACAGAGACAGAGACAGAGACAGAGACAGAGACAGAGACAGAGACAGAGACAGAGACAGGGACAGAGACAGAGACAGAGACAGAGACGGAGGGTTAGAGACATCGACGGAGACAGAGACAGTGTCTGAGACGGTGGCAAAGACAGAGACAGAGACAGAGACAGAGACAGACACAGAGATAGAGACAGAGACAGTGACAGAGGGAGAGGCAGGAGACAAAGGCGGAGTTAGAGGGGCAGGAGACAAACACGGAGAAAAAGAGGGGGACAGAGACCGTCACCGAGACAGAGACAGAGACAGAGACAGAGACAGAGACAGAGGCAGAGACAGAGACAGAGACAGAGACCGAGACAGAGACAGAGACAGAGACAGAGACAGAGACAGAGGCAGAGACAGAGACAGAGACAGAGACCGAGACAGAGACAGAGACAGAGACAGAGACGGAGACAGAGACAGAGGGGTAAGAGACAACGACGGAGACAGAGACAGTGACTGCGACAGAGACAGAGACAGAGACAGAGACAGAGACAGAGACAGAGACAGAGACAGAGACAGAGACAGAGACAGAGGCAGAGACAGAGACAGAGACAGAGACAGAGACAGAGACAGAGACAGAGACAGAGACAGAGACAGAGACAGAGTGAGAGACATAGACAGGGACAGGGACAGAGACAGAGACAGAGACAGAGACAGAGACAGAGACAGATACAGAGACAGAGACAGAGACAGAGACAGAGACAGAGACAGAGACAGACACAGAGATAGAGACAGAGACAGAGACAGAGAGAGAGACAGAGACAGGGGCAGGGACAGGGACAGGGACAGACACAGAGACAGAGACAGAGGCAGAGGCAGAGACAGAGACAGAGACAGAGACAGAGACAGAGACAGAGACAGAAACAGAGACAGAGACAGAGACAGAGACAGAGACAGACACAGAGACAGAGACAGAGACAGAGACAGAGAAAGAGACAGAGACAGAGACAGAGACAGAGACAGAGAAAGAGACAGAGACAGACACAGAGATAGAGACAGAGACAGACACAGAGAGAGAGACAGGGACAGGGACAGGGACAGGGACAGAGACAGAGGCAGAGACAGAGACAGAGACAGAGACAGAGACAGAGACAGAGACAGAGACAGAGACAGAGACAGAGACAGAGACAGAGACAGAGACAGAGACAGACACTGAGATAGAGACAAAGAGAGAGAGAAAGGAGACAAAGACGGAGATAGAGGGGCAGGAGAAAAACACGGAGAAAAAGACGGGGACAGAGACCGTCACAGAGACAGAGGCAGAGACAGAGACAGAGACAGAGACAGAGACAGAGGCAGAGACAGAGACAGAGACAGAGACAGAGACCGAGACAGAGACAGACACAGAGACAGAGACAGAGACAGAGGCAGAGACAGAGACAGAGACAGAGACAGAGACCGAGACAGA
Organism: Megachile willughbiella; assembly: GCA_945859595.2. Taxonomy (NCBI): domain Eukaryota; kingdom Metazoa; phylum Arthropoda; class Insecta; order Hymenoptera; family Megachilidae; genus Megachile; species Megachile willughbiella. The sequence goes on from CAMAOD020000270.1 coordinate 781,767, forward strand.
GACAGACACAGAGACAGAGACGGAGACAGAGACAGAGGGGTAAGATACAACGACGGAGACAGAGACAGTGACTGCGACAGAGACAGAGACAGAGACAGAGACAGAGACAGAGACAGAGACAGAGACAGAGACAGAGGCAGAGACAGAGACAGAGACAGAGACAGAGACAGAGACAGAGACAGAGACAGAGACAGAGACAGAGACAGAGACAGAGTGAGAGACATAGACAGGGACAGGGACAGAGACAGAGACAGAGACAGAGACAGAGACAGAGACAGATACAGAGACAGAGACAGAGACAGAGACAGAGACAGACACAGAGATAGAGACAGGGACAGAGACAGAGAGAGAGACAGAGACAGGGGCAGGGACAGGGACAGGGACAGACACAGAGACAGAGACAGAGGCAGAGGCAGAGACAGAGACAGAGACAGAGACAGAGACAGAGACAGAGACAGAGACAGATACAGAGACAGAGACAGAGACAGAGACAGAGACAGACACAGAGATAGAGACAGAGACAGAGACAGAGAGAGAGACAGAGACAGGGGCAGGGACAGGGACAGGGACAGACACAGAGACAGAGACAGAAACAGAGACAGAGACAGAGACAGAGACAGCGACAGAGACAGAGACAGACACAGAGACAGAGACAGAGACAGAGACAGAGAAAGAGACAGAGACAGAGACAGAGACAGAGACAGAGACAGAGAAAGAGACAGAGACAGACACAGAGATAGAGACAGAGACAGACACAGAGAGAGAGACAGGGACAGGGACAGGGACAGAGACAGAGGCAGAGGCAGAGACAGAGACAGACACAGAGGTAGAGACAGAGACAGAGACACAGAGAGAGACAGGAGACAAAGACGGAGAAAGTGGGGCAGGAGGCAAACACGGAGAAAAAGACGGGGACAGAGACCGTCACCGAGACAGAGATAGAGACAGAGACAGAAACAGAGACAGAGACAGAGACAGAGACAGAGACAGAGACAGAGACAGAGACAGAGACAGAGACATAGACAGAGACAGAGACAGAGACAGAGACAGAGACAGAGACAGAGACAGAGACAGAGACAGAGACAGAGACAGACACTGAGATAGAGACAAAGAGAGAGAGAAAGGAGACAGAGACGGAGATAGAGGGGCAGGAGAAAAACACGGAGAAAAAGACGGGGACAGAGACCGTCACCGAGACAGAGGCAGAGACAGCGACAGAGACAGAGACAGTGACAGAGACAGAGACAGAGACAGAGACAGAGACAGAGACAGAGACAGAGACAGAGACAGAGACAGAGACAGAGACAGAGACAGAGACAGAGACAGAGACAGAGACAGAAACAGAGACAGAGACAGAGACAGAGGCAGATACAGAGACAGAGACAGAGACAGAGACAGACACAGAGATAGAGACAAAGAGAGAGAGACAGGAGACAAAGACGGAGATAGAGGGGCAGGAGAAAAACACGGAGAAAAAGACGGGGACAGAGACCGTCGCCGAGACAAAGGCAGAGACAGAGACAGAGACAGAGTGAGAGACATAGACAGGGACAGGGACAGAGACAGAGACAGAGACAGAGACAGAGACAGAGACAGATACAGAGACAGAGACAGAGACAGAGACAGAGACAGACACAGAGATAGAGACAGAGACAGAGACAGAGAGAGAGACAGAGACAGGGGCAGGGACAGGGACAGGGACAGGGACAGACACAGAGACAGAGGCAGAGACAGAGACAGAGACAGAGACAGAGACAGAAACAGAGACAGAGACAGAGACAGAGACAGAGACAGAGACAGAGACAGAGACAGACACAGAGACAGAGACAGAGACAGAGACAGAGAAAGAGACAGAGACAGAGACAGAGACAGAGACAGAGACAGAGAAAGAGACAGAGACAGACACAGAGATAGAGACAGAGACAGACACAGAGAGAGAGACAGGGACAGGGACAGGGACAGAGACAGAGGCAGAGGCAGAGACAGAGACAGACACAGAGGTAGAGACAGAGACAGAGACACAGAGAGAGACAGGAGACAAAGACGGAGAAAGTGGGGCAGGAGGCAAACACGGAGAAAAAGACGGGGACAGAGACCGTCACCGAGACAGAGATAGAGACAGAGACAGAAACAGAGACAGAGACAGAGACAGAGACAGAGACAGAGACAGAGACAGAGACAGAGACAGAGACAGAGACAGAGACATAGACAGAGACAGAGACAGAGACAGAGACAGAGACAGAGACAGAGACAGAGACAGAGACAGAGACAGAGACAGAGACAGAGACAGAGACAGAGACAGAGACAGAGACAGACACTGAGATAGAGACAAAGAGAGAGAGAAAGGAGACAAAGACGGAGATAGAGGGGCAGGAGAAAAACACGGAGAAAAAGACGGGGACAGAGACCGTCACCGAGATAGAGGCAGAGACAGAGACAGAGACAGAGACAGAGACAGAGACAGAGACAGAGACAGAGACAGGGACAGAGACAGAGACAGAGACAGAGACGGAGGGTTAGAGACATCGACGGAGACAGAGACAGTGTCTGAGACGGTGGCAAAGACAGAGACAGAGACAGAGACAGAGACAGACACAGAGATAGAGACAGAGACAGTGACAGAGGGAGAGGCAGGAGACAAAGGCGGAGTTAGAGGGGCAGGAGACAAACACGGAGAAAAAGACGGGGACAGAGACCGTCACCGAGACAGAGACAGAGACAGAGACAGAGACAGAGACAGAGACAGAGGCAGAGACAGAGACAGAGACAGAGACCGAGACAGAGACAGAGACAGAGACAGAGACAGAGACAGAGGCAGAGACAGAGACAGAGACAGAGACAGAGACCGAGACAGAGACAGAGACAGAGACAGAGACGGAGACAGAGACAGAGGGGTAAGAGACAACGACGGAGACAGAGACAGTGACTGCGACAGAGACAGAGACAGAGACAGAGACAGAGACAGAGACAGAGACAGAGACAGAGACAGAGGCAGAGACAGAGACAGAGACAGAGACAGAGACAGAGACAGAGACAGAGACAGAGACAGAGACAGAGACAGAGACAGAGTGAGAGACATAGACAGGGACAGGGACAGAGACAGAGACAGAGACAGAGACAGAGACAGAGACAGATACAGAGACAGAGACAGAGACAGAGACAGAGACAGAGACAGAGACAGACACAGAGATAGAGACAGAGACAGAGACAGAGAGAGAGACAGAGACAGGGGCAGGGACAGGGACAGGGACAGACACAGAGAGAGAGACAGAGGCAGAGGCAGAGACAGAGACAGAGACAGAGACAGAGACAGAGACAGAAGCAGAGACAGAGACAGAGACAGAGACAGAGACAGACACAGAGACAGAGACAGAGACAGAGACAGAGAAAGAGACAGAGACAGAGACAGAGACAGAGACAGAGAAAGAGACAGAGACAGACACAGAGATAGAGACAGAGACAGACACAGAGAGAGAGACAGGGACAGGGACAGGGACAGGGACAGAGACAGAGGCAGAGACAGAGACAGAGACAGAGACAGAGACAGAGACAGAGACAGAGACAGAGACAGAGACAGAGACAGAGACAGACACTGAGATAGAGACAAAGAGAGAGAGAAAGGAGACAAAGACGGAGATAGAGGGGCAGGAGAAAAACACGGAGAAAAAGACGGGGACAGAGACCGTCACAGAGACAGAGGCAGAGACAGAGGCAGAGACAGAGACAGAGACAGAGACAGAGACAGAGACAGAGACAGAGACAGAGACAGAGACAGAGACAGAGACAGAGACAGAAACAGAGACAGAGACAGAGACAGAGGCAGATACAGAGACAGAGACAGAGACAGAGACAGACACAGAGATAGAGACAAAGAGAGAGAGACAGGAGACAAAGACGGAGATAGAGGGGCAGGAGAAAAACACGGAGAAAAAGACGGGGACAGAGACCGTCGCCGAGACAGAGGCAGAGACAGAGACAGAGACAGAGACAGAGACAGAGACAGAGACAGAGACAGAGACAGAGACAGAGACAGAGACAGAGACAGAGACAGAGACAGAGACAGAGACAGAGACAGAGTGAGAGACATAGACAGGGACAGGGACAGAGACAGAGACAGAGACAGAGACAGAGACAGAGACAGATACAGAGACAGAGACAGAGACAGAGACAGAGACAGAGACAGAGACAGAGACAGAGACAGAGACAGAGACAGAGACAGAGACAGAGACAGAGACAGACACTGAGATAGAGACAAAGAGAGAGAGAAAGGAGACAAAGACGGAGATAGAGGGGGCAGGAGAAAAACACGGAGAAAAAGACGGGGACAGAGACCGTCACCGAGATAGAGGCAGAGACAGAGACAGAGACAGAGACAGAGACAGAGACAGAGACAGAGACAGAGACAGGGACAGAGACAGAGACAGAGACAGAGACGGAGGGTTAGAGACATCGACGGAGACAGAGACAGTGTCTGAGACGGTGGCAAAGACAGAGACAGAGACAGAGACAGAGACAGACACAGAGATAGAGACAGAGACAGTGACAGAGGGAGAGGCAGGAGACAAAGGCGGAGTTAGAGGGGCAGGAGACAAACACGGAGAAAAAGACGGGGACAGAGACCGTCACCGAGACAGAGACAGAGACAGAGACAGAGACAGAGACAGAGACAGAGGCAGAGACAGAGACAGAGACAGAGACCGAGACAGAGACAGAGACAGAGACAGAGACAGAGACAGAGGCAGAGACAGAGACAGAGACAGAGACAGAGACCGAGACAGAGACAGAGACAGAGACAGAGACGGAGACAGAGACAGAGGGGTAAGAGACAACGACGGAGACAGAGACAGTGACTGCGACAGAGACAGAGACAGAGACAGAGACAGAGACAGAGACAGAGACAGAGACAGAGACAGAGACAGAGACAGAGACAGAGGCAGAGACAGAGACAGAGACAGAGACAGAGACAGAGACAGAGACAGAGACAGAGACAGAGACAGAGACAGAGACAGAGTGAGAGACATAGACAGGGACAGGGACAGAGACAGAGACAGAGACAGAGACAGAGACAGAGACAGATACAGAGACAGAGACAGAGACAGAGACAGAGACAGAGACAGAGACAGACACAGAGATAGAGACAGAGACAGAGACAGAGAGAGAGACAGAGACAGGGGCAGGGACAGGGACAGGGACAGACACAGAGACAGAGACAGAGACAGAGGCAGAGGCAGAGACAGAGACAGAGACAGAGACAGAGACAGAAGCAGAGACAGAGACAGAGACAGAGACAGAGACAGACACAGAGACAGAGACAGAGTCAGAGACAGAGAAAGAGACAGAGACAGAGACAGAGACAGAGACAGAGACAGAGACAGAGGCAGAGACAGAGACAGAGACAGAGACAGAGACAGAGACAGAGACAGAGACAGAGACAGAGACAGAGACAGAGACAGAGTCAGAGACAGAGACAGAGACAGAGACAGAGACAGACACTGAGATAGAGACAAAGAGAGAGAGAAAGGAGACAAAGACGGAGATAGAGGGGCAGGAGAAAAACACGGAGAAAAAGACGGGGACAGAGACCGTCACAGAGACAGAGGCAGAGACAGAGACAGAGACAGAGACAGAGACAGAGACAGAGACAGAGACAGAGACAGAGACAGAGACAGAGACAGAGACAGAGACAGAGACAGAGACAGAGACAGAGACAGAGACAGAGACAGAAACAGAGACAGAGACAGAGACAGAGGCAGATACAGAGACAGAGACAGAGACAGAGACAGACACAGAGATAGAGACAAAGAGAGAGAGACAGGAGACAAAGACGGAGATAGAGGGGCAGGAGAAAAACACGGAGAAAAAGACGGGGACAGAGACCGTCGCCGAGACAGAGGCAGAGACAGAGACAGAGACAGAGACAGAGACAGAGACAGAGACAGAGACAGAGACAGAGACAGAGACAGAGACAGAGACAGGGACAGAGACAGAGACAGAGACAGAGACGGAGGGTTAGAGACATCGACGGAGACAGAGACAGTGTCTGAGACGGTGGCAAAGACAGAGACAGAGACAGAGACAGAGACAGACACAGAGATAGAGACAGAGACAGTGACAGAGGGAGAGGCAGGAGACAAAGGCGGAGTTAGAGGGGCAGGAGACAAACACGGAGAAAAAGACGGGGACAGAGACCGTCACCGAGACAGAGACAGAGACAGAGACAGAGACAGAGACAGAGACAGAGGCAGAGACAGAGACAGAGACAGAGACCGAGACAGAGACAGAGACAGAGACAGAGACAGAGACAGAGGCAGAGACAGAGACAGAGACAGAGACAGAGACCGAGACAGAGACAGAGACAGAGACAGAGACGGAGACAGAGACAGAGGGGTAAGAGACAACGACGGAGACAGAGACAGTGACTGCGACAGAGACAGAGACAGAGACAGAGACAGAGACAGAGACAGAGACAGAGACAGAGACAGAGACAGAGACAGAGGCAGAGACAGAGACAGAGACAGAGACAGAGACAGAGACAGAGACAGAGACAGAGACAGAGACAGAGACAGAGACAGAGTGAGAGACATAGACAGGGACAGGGACAGAGACAGAGACAGAGACAGAGACAGAGACAGAGACAGATACAGAGACAGAGACAGAGACAGAGACAGAGACAGAGACAGAGACAGACACAGAGATAGAGACAGAGACAGAGACAGAGAGAGAGACAGAGACAGGGACAGGGACAGGGACAGGGACAGACACAGAGACAGAGACAGAGGCAGAGGCAGAGACAGAGACAGAGACAGAGACAGAGACAGAGACAGAAGCAGAGACAGAGACAGAGACAGAGACAGAGACAGACACAGAGACAGAGACAGAGACAGAGACAGAGAAAGAGACAGAGACAGAGACAGAGACAGAGACAGAGACAGAGACAGAGGCAGAGACAGAGACAGAGACAGAGACAGAGACAGAGACAGAGACAGAGACAGAGACAGAGACAGAGACAGAGACAGAGTCAGAGACAGAGACAGAGACAGAGACAGAGACAGACACTGAGATAGAGACAAAGAGAGAGAGAAAGGAGACAAAGACGGAGATAGAGGGGCAGGAGAAAAACACGGAGAAAAAGACGGGGACAGAGACCGTCACAGAGACAGAGGCAGAGACAGAGACCGAGACAGAGACAGAGACAGAGACAGAGACAGAGACAGAGACAGAGACAGAGACAGAGACAGAGACAGAGACAGAGACAGAGACAGAGACAGAGACAGAGACAGAAACAGAGACAGAGACAGAGACAGAGGCAGATACAGAGACAGAGACAGAGACAGAGACAGACACAGAGATAGAGACAAAGAGAGAGAGACAGGAGACAAAGACGGAGATAGAGGGGCAGGAGAAAAACACGGAGAAAAAGACGGGGACAGAGACCGTCGCCGAGACAGAGGCAGAGACAGAGACAGAGACAGAGACAGAGACAGAGACAGAGACAGAGACAGAGACAGAGACAGAGACAGAGACAGAGACAGAGACAGAGACAGAGACAGAGACAGAGTCAGAGACAGAGACAGAGACAGACACAGAGACAGAGACGGAGACAGAGACAGAGGGGTAAGATACAACGACGGAGACAGAGACAGTGACTGCGACAGAGACAGAGACAGAGACAGAGACAGAGACAGAGACAGAGACAGAGACAGAGGCAGAGACAGAGACAGAGACAGAGACAGAGACAGAGACAGAGACAGAGACAGAGACAGAGACAGAGACAGAGTGAGAGACATAGACAGGGACAGGGACAGAGACAGAGACAGAGACAGAGACAGAGACAGAGACAGATACAGAGACAGAGACAGAGACAGAGACAGAGACAGACACAGAGATAGAGACAGAGACAGAGACAGAGAGAGAGACAGAGACAGGGGCAGGGACAGGGACAGGGACAGACACAGAGACAGAGACAGAGGCAGAGGCAGAGACAGAGACAGAGACAGAGACAGAGACAGAGACAGAAACAGAGACAGAGACAGAGACAGAGACAGAGACAGACACAGAGACAGAGACAGAGACAGAGACAGAGAAAGAGACAGAGACAGAGACAGAGACAGAGACAGAGAAAGAGACAGAGACAGACACAGAGATAGAGACAGAGACAGACACAGAGAGAGAGACAGGGACAGGGACAGGGACAGGGACAGAGACAGAGGCAGAGACAGAGACAGAGACAGACACAGAGGTAGAGACAGAGACAGAGACACAGAGAGAGACAGGAGACAAAGACGGAGAAAGTGGGGCAGGAGACAAACACGGAGAAAAAGACGGGGACAGAGACCGTCACCGAGACAGAGATAGAGACAGAGACAGAAACAGAGACAAAGACAGAGACAGAGACAGAGACAGAGACAGAGACAGACACAGAGATAGAGACAGAGACAGTGACAGAGGGAGAGACAGAGACAGACACAGAGATAGAGACAAAGAGAGAGAGACAGCAGACAAAGACGGAGATAGAGGGGCAGGAGAAAAACACGGAGAAAAAGACGGGGACAGAGACCGTCACCGAGACAGAGGCAGAGACAGAGACAGAGACAGAGACAGAGACAGAGACAGAGACAGAGACAGAGACAGAGACAGAGACAGAGACAGAGACAGAGACAGAGACAGAGACAGAGACAGAGGCAGATACAGAGACAGAGACAGAGACAGAGACAGACACAGAGATAGAGACAAAGAGATAGAGACAGAGACAGTGACAGAGGGAGAGACAGGAGACAAAGGCGGAGTTAGAGGGGCAGGAGACAAACACGGAGAAGAAGACGGGGACAGAGACCGTCACCGAGACAGAGACAGAGACAGAGACAGAGACAGAGACAGAGGCAGAGACAGAGACAGAGACAGAGACAGAGACCGAGACAGAGACAGAGACAGAGACAGAGACAGAGGCAGAGACAGAGACAGGGACAGAGACAGAGACAGAGACAGAGACGGAGGGGTAAAGACATCGACGGAGACAGAGACAGTGTCTGAGACGGTGGCAAAGACAGAGACAGAGACAGAGACAGAGACAGACACAGAGATAGAGACAGAGACAGAGACAGAGACAGAGACATAGACACAGACAGAGACAGAGACAGAGACAGAGACAGAGACAGAGACGGAGGGGTAAGAGACAACGACGGAAACAGAGACAGTGACTGAGACTGAGGCAAAGATAGAGACAGAGACAGAGACGGAGACAGAGACAGAGACAGAGACAGAGACAGAGACAGAGACAGAGTCAGAGACAGAGACAGAGACAGAGACAGAGAGAGAGAGACAGAGACAGAGACAGAGACGGAGACAGAGACAGAGACAGAGGCAGAGACAGAGACAGGGACAGAGACAGAGACAGAGACAGAGACGGAGGGGTAGAGGCATCGACGGAGACAGAGACAGTGTCTGAGACGGTGGCAAAGACAGAGACAGAGACAGAGACAGAGACAGACACAGAGATAGAGACAGAGACAGTGACAGAGGGAGAGACAGGAGACAAATGCGGAGTTAGAGGGGCAGGAGACAAACACGGAGAAGAAGACGGGGACAGAGGCCGTCACCGAGACAGAGACAGAGACAGAGACAGAGACAGAGACAGAGGCAGAGACAGAGACAGAGACAGAGACAGAGACCGAGACAGAGACAGAGACAGAGACAGAGACAGAGGCAGAGACAGAGACAGGGACAGAGACAGAGACAGAGACAGAGACGGAGGGGTAAAGACATCGACGGAGACAGAGACAGTGTCTGAGACGGTGGCAAAGACAGAGACAGAGACAGAGACAGAGACAGAGACAGACACAGAGATAGAGACAGAGACAGTGACAGAGGGAGAGGCAGGAGACAAAGGCGGAGTTAGAGGGGCAGGAGACAAACACGGAGAAAAAGACGGGGACAGAGACCGTCACCGAGACAGAGACAGAGACAGAGACAGAGACAGAGACAGGGGCAGAGACAGAGACAGAGACAGAGACAGAGACAGAGACCGAGACAGAGACAGAGACAGAGACAGAGACGGAGACAGAGACAGAGGGGTAAGAGATAACGACGGAGACAGAGACAGTGACTGCGACAGAGACAGAGACAGAGACAGAGACAGAGACAGAGACAGAGACAGAGACAGAGACAGAGGCAGAGACAGAGACAGAAACAGAGACAGAGACAGAGACAGAGACAGAGACAGAGTGAGAGACATAGACAGGGACAGGGACAGAGACAGAGACAGAGACAGAGACAGAGACAGAGACAGAGACAGAGACAGAGACAGAGACAGAGACAGAGACAGATACAGAGACAGAGACAGAGACAGAGACAGAGACAGAGACAGACACAGAGATAGAGACAGAGACAGAGACAGAGAGAGAGACAGAGACAGGGGCAGGGGCAGGGAGAGGGACAGGGACAGACACAGAGACAGAGACAGAGGCAGAGACAGAGACAGAGACAGAGACAGAGACAGAGACAGAAACAGAGACAGAGACAGAGACAGAGACAGAGACAGACACAGAGACAGAGACAGAGACAGAGAAAGAGACAGAGACAGAGACAGAGACAGAGACAGAGAAAGAGACAGAGACAGACACAGAGATAGAGACAGAGACAGACACAGAGAGAGAGACAGGGACAGGGACAGGGACAGAGACAGAGACAGAGACAGAGACAGAGATAGTGTCAGAGGCAGAGACAGTGGGAGAGGCAGGAGACAAAGACGGAGTTAGAGGGGCAGGAGACAAACACGGAGAAAAAGACGGGGACAGAGACCGTCACCGAGATAGAGACAGAGACAGAAACAGAGACAGAGACAGAGACAGAGACAGAGACAGAGACAGAGACAGAGACAGAGACAGAGACAGAGACAGAGACAGAGACAGAGACCGAGACAGAGACAGAGACAGAGACAGAGAGAGAGACAGAGACAGGGGCAGGGGCAGGGACAGGGACAGGGACAGACACAGAGACAGAGACAGAGGCAGAGACAGAGACAGAGACAGAGACAGAGACAGAGACAGAGACAGAAACAGAGACAGAGACAGAGACAGAGACAGAGACAGAGACAGAGACAGAGACAGAAACAGACACAGAGACAGAGACAGAGACAGAGACAGAGAAAGAGACAGAGACAGAGACAGAGACAGAGACAGAGAAAGAGACAGAGACAGACACAGAGATAGAGACAGAGACAGACACAGAGAGAGAGACAGGGACAGGGACAGGGACAGAGACAGAGGCAGAGACAGAGACAGAGACAGACACAGAGGTAGAGACAGAGACAGAGACACAGAGAGAGTCAGGAGACAAAGACGGAGATAGAGGGGCAGGAGAAAAACACGGAGAAAAAGACGGGGACAGAGACCGTCACCGAGACAGGGGCAGAGACAGAGACAGGGACAGAGACAGACACAGAGACAGAGACAGAGACAGAGACAGAGACAGAGACAGAGACAGAGACAGAGACAGAGACAGAGACAGAGACAGAGACAGAGACAGAGACAGAGGCAGAGACAGAGACAGAGACAGAGACAGAGACAGAGACAGAAACAGAGACAGAGACAGAGACGGAGGGGTAAGAGACAACGACGGAAACAGAGACAGTGACTGAGACGGAGGCAAAGATAGAGACAGAGACAGAGACGGAGAAAGAGACAGAGACAGAGACAGAGACAGAGACAGAGACAGAGACAGAGACAGAGACGGAGACAGGGACAGAGGCAGAGACAGAGACAGGGACAGAGACAGAGACAGAGACAGAGACGGAGGGGTAGAGGCATCGACGGAGACAGAGACAGTGTCTGAGACGGTGGCAAAGACAGAGACAGAGACAGAGACAGAGACAGACACAGAGATAGAGACAGGGACAGTGACAGAGGGAGAGGCAGGAGACAAAGGCGGAGTTAGAGGGGCAGGAGACAAACACGGAGAAAAAGACGGGGACAGAGACCGTCACCGAGACAGAGACAGAGACAGAGACAGAGACAGAGGCAGAGACAGAGACAGAGACAGAGACCGAGACAGAGACAGAGACAGAGACAGAGACAGAGACAGAGACAGAGACAGAGACAGAGACAGAGACAGAGACAGAGACAGAGTGAGAGACATAGACAGGGACAGGGACAGAGACAGAGACAGAGACAGAGACAGAGACAGAGACAGATACAGAGACAGAGACAGAGGCAGAGACAGAGACAGACACAGAGATAGAGACAGAGACAGAGACAGAGAGAGAGACAGAGACAGGGGCAGGGACAGGGACAGGGACAGACACAGAGACAGGGACAGTGACAGAGGGAGAGGCAGGAGACAAAGGCGGAGTTAGAGGGGCAGGAGAGAAACACGGAGAAAAAGACGGGGACAGAGACCGTCACCGAGACAGAGACAGAGACAGAGACAGAGACAGAGGCAGAGACAGAGACACAGACAGAGACAGAGACAGAGAAAGAGACAGAGACAGAGACAGAGACAGAAACAGAGACAGAGACAGAGACAGAGACAGAGACAGAGACAGAGACAGAGACAGACACAGAGACAGAGACAGAGACAGAGACAGAGACAGAGACAGAGACAGAGACAGAGAAAGAGACAGAGACAGACACAGAGATAGAGACAGAGACAGACACAGAGAGAGAGACAGGGACAGGGACAGGGACAGAGACAGAGGCAGAGACAGAGACAGAGACAGACACAGAGGTAGAGACAGAGACAGAGACACAGAGAGAGACAGGAGACAAAGACGGAGAAAGTGGGGCAGGAGACAAACACGGAGAAAAAGACGGGGACAGAGACCGTCACCGAGACAGAGATAGAGACAGAGACAGAAACAGAGACAGAGACAGAGACAGAGACAGAGACAGAGACAGAGACAGAGACAGAGACAGAGACAGAGACAGAGACAGAGACAGAGACAGAGACAGAGACAGAGACATAGACACAGACAGAGACAGAGACAGAGACAGAGACAGAGACGGAGGGGTAAGAGACAACGACGGAAACAGAGACAGTGACTGAGACTGAGGCAAAGATAGAGACAGAGACAGAGACGGAGACAGAGACAGAGACAGAGACAGAGACAGAGACAGAGACAGAGACAGAGTCAGAGACAGAGACAGAGACAGAGACAGAGACAGAGAGAGAGAGACAGAGACAGAGACAGAGACGGAGACAGAGACAGAGACAGAGGCAGAGACAGAGACAGGGACAGAGACAGAGACAGAGACAGAGACGGAGGGGTAGCGGCATCGACGGAGACAGAGACAGTGTCTGAGACGGTGGCAAAGACAGAGACAGAGACAGAGACAGAGACAGACACAGAGATAGAGACAGAGACAGTGACAGAGGGTGAGACAGGAGACAAAGGCGGAGTTAGAGGGGCAGGAGACAAACACGGAGAAGAAGACGGGGACAGAGACCGTCACCGAGACAGAGACAGAGACAGAGACAGAGACAGAGACAGAGGCAGAGACAGAGACAGAGACAGAGACCGAGACAGAGACAGAGACAGAGACAGAGACAGAGACAGAGGCAGAGACAGAGACAGGGACAGAGACAGAGACAGAGACAGAGACGGAGGGGTAGAGACATCGACGGAGACAGAGACAGTGTCTGAGACGGTGGCAAAGACAGAGACAGAGACAGAGACAGAGACAGAGGCAGAGACAGAGACAGGGACAGAGACAGAGACAGAGACAGAGACGGAGGGGTAGAGACATCGACGGAGACAGAGACAGTGTCTGAGACGGTGGCAAAGACAGAGACAGAGACAGAGACAGAGACAGACACAGAGATAGAGACAGAGACAGTGACAGAGGGAGAGGCAGGAGACAAAGGCGGAGTTAGAGGGGCAGGAGACAAACACGGAGAAAAAGACGGGGACAGAGACCGTCACCGAGACAGAGATAGAGACAGAGACAGAAACAGAGACAGAGACAGAGACAGAGACAGAGACAGAGACAGACACAGAGACATAGACAGAGACAGAGACAGAGACAGAGACAGAGACAGAGACAGAGACAGAGACAGAGACAGAGACAGAGACAGAGACAGAGACAGAGACACAGACAGAGACAGAGACAGAGACAGAGACAGAGACGGAGGGGTAAGAGACAACGACGGAAACAGAGACAGTGACTGAGACTGAGGCAAAGATTGAGACAGAGACAGAGACGGAGACAGAGACAGAGACAGAGACAGAGACAGAGACAGAGACAGAGACAGAGTCAGAGACAGAGACAGAGACAGAGACAGAGACAGAGACAGAGAGAGAGAGACAGAGACAGAGACAGAGACGGAGACAGAGACAGAGACAGAGGCAGAGACAGAGACAGGGACAGAGACAGAGACAGAGACAGAGACGGAGGGGTAGCGGCATCGACGGAGACAGAGACAGTGTCTGAGACGGTGGCAAAGACAGAGACAGAGACAGAGACAGAGACAGACACAGAGATAGAGACAGAGACAGTGACAGAGGGAGAGACAGGAGACAAAGGCGGAGTTAGAGGGGCAGGAGACAAACACGGAGAAGAAGACGGGGACAGAGACCGTCACCGAGACAGAGACAGAGACAGAGACAGAGACAGAGACAGAGGCAGAGACAGAGACAGAGACAGAGACCGAGACAGAGACAGAGACAGAGACAGAGACAGAGGCAGAGACAGAGACAGGGACAGAGACAGAGACAGAGACAGAGACGGAGGGGTAGAGACATCGACGGAGACAGAGACAGTGTCTGAGACGGTGGCAAAGACAGAGACAGAGACAGAGACAGAGACAGAGGCAGAGACAGAGACAGGGACAGAGACAGAGACAGAGACAGAGACGGAGGGGTAGAGACATCGACGGAGACAGGGACAGAGACAGAGACAGAGACAGAGACAGAGACAGAGACAGATACAGAGACAGAGACAGAGACAGAGACAGAGACAGACACAGAGATAGAGACAGAGACAGAGACAGAGAGAGAGACAGAGACAGGGGCAGGGACAGGGACAGGGACAGACACAGAGACAGAGACAGAGGCAGAGGCAGAGACAGAGACAGAGACAGAGACAGAGACAGAGACAGAAACAGAGACAGAGACAGAGACAGAGACAGAGACAGACACAGAGACAGAGACAGAGACAGAGACAGAGACAGAGAAAGAGACAGAGACAGAGACAGAGACAGAGACAGAGAAAGAGACAGAGACAGACACAGAGATAGAGACAGAGACAGACACAGAGAGAGAGACAGGGACAGGGACAGGGACAGGGACAGAGACAGAGGCAGAGACAGAGACAGAGACAGACACAGAGGTAGAGACAGAGACAGAGACACAGAGAGAGACAGGAGACAAAGACGGAGAAAGTGGGGCAGGAGACAAACACGGAGAAAAAGACGGGGACAGAGACCGTCACCGAGACAGAGATAGAGACAGAGACAGAAACAGAGACAAAGACAGAGACAGAGACAGAGACAGAGACAGAGACAGACACAGAGATAGAGACAGAGACAGTGACAGAGGGAGAGACAGAGACAGACACAGAGATAGAGACAAAGAGAGAGAGACAGCAGACAAAGACGGAGATAGAGGGGCAGGAGAAAAACACGGAGAAAAAGACGGGGACAGAGACCGTCACCGAGACAGAGGCAGAGACAGAGACAGAGACAGAGACAGAGACAGAGACAGAGACAGAGACAGAGACAGAGACAGAGACAGAGACAGAGACAGAGACAGAGACAGAGACAGAGGCAGATACAGAGACAGAGACAGAGACAGAGACAGACACAGAGATAGAGACAAAGAGATAGAGACAGAGACAGTGACAGAGGGAGAGACAGGAGACAAAGGCGGAGTTAGAGGGGCAGGAGACAAACACGGAGAAGAAGACGGGGACAGAGACCGTCACCGAGACAGAGACAGAGACAGAGACAGAGACAGAGACAGAGGCAGAGACAGAGACAGAGACAGAGACAGAGACCGAGACAGAGACAGAGACAGAGACAGAGACAGAGGCAGAGACAGAGACAGGGACAGAGACAGAGACAGAGACAGAGACGGAGGGGTAAAGACATCGACGGAGACAGAGACAGTGTCTGAGACGGTGGCAAAGACAGAGACAGAGACAGAGACAGAGACAGACACAGAGATAGAGACAGAGACAGAGACAGAGACAGAGACATAGACACAGACAGAGACAGAGACAGAGACAGAGACAGAGACAGAGACAGAGACGGAGGGGTAAGAGACAACGACGGAAACAGAGACAGTGACTGAGACTGAGGCAAAGATAGAGACAGAGACAGAGACGGAGACAGAGACAGAGACAGAGACAGAGACAGAGACAGAGACAGAGTCAGAGACAGAGACAGAGACAGAGACAGAGAGATAGAGACAGAGACAGAGACAGAGACGGAGACAGAGACAGAGACAGAGGCAGAGACAGAGACAGGGACAGAGACAGAGACAGAGACAGAGACGGAGGGGTAGAGGCATCGACGGAGACAGAGACAGTGTCTGAGACGGTGGCAAAGACAGAGACAGAGACAGAGACAGAGACAGACACAGAGATAGAGACAGAGACAGTGACAGAGGGAGAGACAGGAGACAAAGGCGGAGTTAGAGGGGCAGGAGACAAACACGGAGAAGAAGACGGGGACAGAGGCCGTCACCGAGACAGAGACAGAGACAGAGACAGAGACAGAGACAGAGGCAGAGACAGAGACAGAGACAGAGACAGAGACCGAGACAGAGACAGAGACAGAGACAGAGACAGAGGCAGAGACAGAGACAGGGACAGAGACAGAGACAGAGACAGAGACGGAGGGGTAAAGACATCGACGGAGACAGAGACAGTGTCTGAGACGGTGGCAAAGACAGAGACAGAGACAGAGACAGAGACAGAGACAGACACAGAGATAGAGACAGAGACAGTGACAGAGGGAGAGGCAGGAGACAAAGGCGGAGTTAGAGGGGCAGGAGACAAACACGGAGAAAAAGACGGGGACAGAGACCGTCACCGAGACAGAGACAGAGACAGAGACAGAGACAGAGACAGGGGCAGAGACAGAGACAGAGACAGAGACAGAGACAGAGACCGAGACAGAGACAGAGACAGAGACAGAGACGGAGACAGAGACAGAGGGGTAAGAGATAACGACGGAGACAGAGACAGTGACTGCGACAGAGACAGAGACAGAGACAGAGACAGAGACAGAGACAGAGACAGAGACAGAGACAGAGGCAGAGACAGAGACAGAAACAGAGACAGAGACAGAGACAGAGACAGAGACAGAGTGAGAGACATAGACAGGGACAGGGACAGAGACAGAGACAGAGACAGAGACAGAGACAGAGACAGAGACAGAGACAGAGACAGAGACAGAGACAGATACAGAGACAGAGACAGAGACAGAGACAGAGACAGAGACAGACACAGAGATAGAGACAGAGACAGAGACAGAGAGAGAGACAGAGACCGGGGCAGGGGCAGGGAGAGGGACAGGGACAGACACAGAGACAGAGACAGAGGCAGAGACAGAGACAGAGACAGAGACAGAGACAGAGACAGAAACAGAGACAGAGACAGAGACAGAGACAGAGACAGACACAGAGACAGAGACAGAGACAGAGAAAGAGACAGAGACAGAGACAGAGACAGAGACAGAGAAAGAGACAGAGACAGACACAGAGATAGAGACAGAGACAGACACAGAGAGAGAGACAGGGACAGGGACAGGGACAGAGACAGAGACAGAGACAGAGACAGAGATAGTGTCAGAGGCAGAGACAGTGGGAGAGGCAGGAGACAAAGACGGAGTTAGAGGGGCAGGAGACAAACACGGAGAAAAAGACGGGGACAGAGACCGTCACCGAGATAGAGACAGAGACAGAAACAGAGACAGAGACAGAGACAGAGACAGAGACAGAGACAGAGACAGAGACAGAGACAGAGACAGAGACAGAGACAGAGACCGAGACAGAGACAGAGACAGAGACAGAGAGAGAGACAGAGACAGGGGCAGGGGCAGGGACAGGGACAGGGACAGACACAGAGACAGAGACAGAGGCAGAGACAGAGACAGAGACAGAGACAGAGACAGAGACAGAGACAGAAACAGAGACAGAGACAGAGACAGAGACAGAGACAGAGACAGAGACAGAGACAGAAACAGACACAGAGACAGAGACAGAGACAGAGACAGAGAAAGAGACAGAGACAGAGACAGAGACA
Source organism: Megachile willughbiella (assembly GCA_945859595.2). Taxonomy (NCBI): domain Eukaryota; kingdom Metazoa; phylum Arthropoda; class Insecta; order Hymenoptera; family Megachilidae; genus Megachile; species Megachile willughbiella. The sequence goes on from CAMAOD020000270.1 coordinate 800,006, forward strand.
GAGACAGAGAAAGAGACAGAGACAGACACAGAGATAGAGACAGAGACAGACACAGAGAGAGAGACAGGGACAGGGACAGGGACAGAGACAGAGACAGAGACAGAGACAGAGATAGTGTCAGAGGCAGAGACAGTGGGAGAGGCAGGAGACAAAGACGGAGTTAGAGGGGCAGGAGACAAACACGGAGAAAAAGACGGGGACAGAGACCGTCACCGAGATAGAGACAGAGACAGAAACAGAGACAGAGACAGAGACAGAGACAGAGACAGAGACAGAGACAGAGACAGAGACAGAGACAGAGACAGAGACAGAGACCGAGACAGAGACAGAGACAGAGACAGAGAGAGAGACAGAGACAGGGGCAGGGGCAGGGACAGGGACAGGGACAGACACAGAGACAGAGACAGAGGCAGAGACAGAGACAGAGACAGAGACAGAGACAGAGACAGAGACAGAAACAGAGACAGAGACAGAGACAGAGACAGAGACAGAGACAGAGACAGAGACAGAAACAGACACAGAGACAGAGACAGAGACAGAGACAGAGAAAGAGACAGAGACAGAGACAGAGACAGAGACAGAGAAAGAGACAGAGACAGACACAGAGATAGAGACAGAGACAGACACAGAGAGAGAGACAGGGACAGGGACAGGGACAGAGACAGAGGCAGAGACAGAGACAGAGACAGACACAGAGGTAGAGACAGAGACAGAGACACAGAGAGAGTCAGGAGACAAAGACGGAGATAGAGGGGCAGGAGAAAAACACGGAGAAAAAGACGGGGACAGAGACCGTCACCGAGACAGGGGCAGAGACAGAGACAGGGACAGAGACAGACACAGAGACAGAGACAGAGACAGAGACAGAGACAGAGACAGAGACAGAGACAGAGACAGAGACAGAGACAGAGACAGAGACAGAGACAGAGACAGAGGCAGAGACAGAGACAGAGACAGAGACAGAGACAGAGACAGAAACAGAGACAGAGACAGAGACGGAGGGGTAAGAGACAACGACGGAAACAGAGACAGTGACTGAGACGGAGGCAAAGATAGAGACAGAGACAGAGACGGAGAAAGAGACAGAGACAGAGACAGAGACAGAGACAGAGACAGAGACAGAGACAGAGACGGAGACAGGGACAGAGGCAGAGACAGAGACAGGGACAGAGACAGAGACAGAGACAGAGACGGAGGGGTAGAGGCATCGACGGAGACAGAGACAGTGTCTGAGACGGTGGCAAAGACAGAGACAGAGACAGAGACAGAGACAGACACAGAGATAGAGACAGGGACAGTGACAGAGGGAGAGGCAGGAGACAAAGGCGGAGTTAGAGGGGCAGGAGACAAACACGGAGAAAAAGACGGGGACAGAGACCGTCACCGAGACAGAGACAGAGACAGAGACAGAGACAGAGGCAGAGACAGAGACAGAGACAGAGACCGAGACAGAGACAGAGACAGAGACAGAGACAGAGACAGAGACAGAGACAGAGACAGAGACAGAGACAGAGACAGAGACAGAGTGAGAGACATAGACAGGGACAGGGACAGAGACAGAGACAGAGACAGAGACAGAGACAGAGACAGATACAGATACAGAGACAGAGACAGAGGCAGAGACAGAGACAGACACAGAGATAGAGACAGAGACAGAGACAGAGAGAGAGACAGAGACAGGGGCAGGGACAGGGACAGGGACAGACACAGAGACAGGGACAGTGACAGAGGGAGAGGCAGGAGACAAAGGCGGAGTTAGAGGGGCAGGAGACAAACACGGAGAAAAAGACGGGGACAGAGACCGTCACCGAGACAGAGACAGAGACAGAGACAGAGACAGAGGCAGAGACAGAGACAGAGACAGAGACAGAGACAGAGAAAGAGACAGAGACAGAGACAGAGACAGAAACAGAGACAGAGACAGAGACAGAGACAGAGACAGAGACAGAGACAGAGACAGACACAGAGACAGAGACAGAGACAGAGACAGAGACAGAGACAGAGACAGAGACAGAGAAAGAGACAGAGACAGACACAGAGATAGAGACAGAGACAGACACAGAGAGAGAGACAGGGACAGGGACAGGGACAGAGACAGAGGCAGAGACAGAGACAGAGACAGACACAGAGGTAGAGACAGAGACAGAGACACAGAGAGAGACAGGAGACAAAGACGGAGAAAGTGGGGCAGGAGACAAACACGGAGAAAAAGACGGGGACAGAGACCGTCACCGAGACAGAGATAGAGACAGAGACAGAAACAGAGACAGAGACAGAGACAGAGACAGAGACAGAGACAGAGACAGAGACAGAGACAGAGACAGAGACAGAGACAGAGACAGAGACAGAGACAGAGACAGAGACAGAGACAGAGACAGAGACAGAGACAGAGACAGAGACATAGACACAGACAGAGACAGAGACAGAGACAGAGACAGAGACGGAGGGGTAAGAGACAACGACGGAAACAGAGACAGTGACTGAGACTGAGGCAA
>CAMAOD020000270.1:805000-840000 GCA_945859595.2 Megachile willughbiella
GACTGAGACGGAGGCAAAGACAGAGACAGAGACAGAGACAGAGACAGAGACAGAGACAGAGACAGAGACAGAGACAGAGACAGAGACAGAGACAGAGACAGAGTGAGAGACATAGACAGGGACAGGGACAGAGACAGAGACAGAGACAGAGACAGAGACAGAGACAGAGACAGAGACAGAGACAGAGACAGAGACAGAGACAGAGACAGATACAGAGACAGAGACAGAGACAGAGACAGAGACAGAGACAGACACAGAGATAGAGACAGAGACAGAGACAGAGAGAGAGACAGAGACAGGGGCAGGGACAGGGACAGGGACAGACACAGAGACAGAGACAGAGGCAGAGACAGAGACAGAGACAGAGACAGAGACAGAGACAGAAACAGAGACAGAGACAGAGACAGAGACAGAGACAGAGACAGAGACAGAGACAGAGACAGAGACAGAGACAGAGACAGAGACAGAGACAGACACAGAGACAGAGACAGAGACAGAGACAGAGAAAGAGACAGAGACAGAGACAGAGACAGAGACAGAGAAAGAGACAGAGACAGACACAGAGATAGAGACAGAGACAGACACAGAGAGAGAGACAGGGACAGGGACAGGGACAGAGACAGAGGCAGAGACAGAGACAGAGACAGACACAGAGGTAGAGACAGAGACAGAGACACAGAGAGAGACAGGAGACAAAGACGGAGATAGAGGGGCAGGAGAAAAACACGGAGAAAAAGACGGGGACAGAGACCGTCACCGAGACAGAGGCAGAGACAGAGACAGAGACAGAGACAGAGACAGAGACAGAGACAGAGACAGAGACAGAGACAGAGACAGAGACAGAGACAGAGACAGAGACAGAGACAGAGACAGAGACAGAGACAGAGACAGAGACAGAGACAGAGACAGAGACAGAGACAGAGACAGAGACAGAGACAGAGACAGAGACAGAGACAGAGACAGAGACAGAGACAGAGACAGAGGCAGAGACAGAGACAGAGACAGAGACAGAGACAGAGACAGAAACAGAGACAGAGACAGAGACAGAGACAGAGACAGACACAGAGATAGAGACAGAGACAGAGACAGAGAGAGAGACAGAGACAGGGGCAGGGGCAGGGACAGGGACAGGGACAGACACAGAGACAGAGACAGAGGCAGAGACAGAGACAGAGACAGAGACAGAGACAGAGACAGAAACAGAGACAGAGACAGAGACAGAGACAGAGACAGACACAGAGACAGAGACAGAGACAGAGAAAGAGACAGAGACAGAGACAGAGACAGAGACAGAGACAGAGAAAGAGACAGAGACAGACACAGAGATAGAGACAGAGACAGACACAGAGAGAGAGACAGGGACAGGGACAGGGACAGAGACAGAGGCAGAGACAGAGACAGAGACAGACACAGAGGTAGAGACAGAGACAGAGACACAGAGAGAGTCAGGAGACAAAGACGGAGAAAGTGGGGCAGGAGACAAACACGGAGAAAAAGACGGGGACAGAGACCGTCACCGAGACAGAGATAGAGACAGAGACAGAAACAGAGACAGAGACAGAGACAGAGACAGAGACAGAGACAGAGACAGAGACAGACACAGAGACATAGACAGAGACAGAGACAGAGACAGAGACAGAGACAGAGACAGAGACAGAGACAGAGACAGAGACAGAGATAGTGTCAGAGGCAGAGACAGAGGGAGAGACAGGAGACAAAGACGGAGTTAGAGGGGCAGGAGACAAACACGGAGAAAAAGACGGGGACAGAGACCGTCACCGAGACAGAGACAGAGACAGAGACAGAGACAGAGACAGAGACAGAGACAGAGACAGAGACAGAGACAGAGACAGAGACAGAGACCGAGACAGAGACAGAGACAGAGACAGAGTCGGAGACAGAGACAGAGGGGTAAGAGACAATGACGGAGACGGAGACAGTGACTGCGACAGAGTCGGAGACAGAGACAGAGGGGCAAGAGACAATGACGGAGACGGAGACAGTGACTGCGACAGAGACAGAGACAGAGACAGAGACAGAGTCAGAGGCAGAGACAGAGACAGAGACAGAGACAGAGACGGAGGGGTAAGAGACAACGACGGAGACAGAGACAGTGACTGAGACGGAGGCAAAGACAGAGACAGAGACAGAGACAGAGACAGAGACAGAGACAGAGACAGAGACAGAGACAGAGACAGAGACAGAGACAGAGACAGAGACAGAGACAGAGACAGAGACAGAGACAGAGACAGAGACAGAGGGGTAAGAGACAACGACGGAGACAGAGACAGTGACTGCGACAGAGACAGAGACAGAGACAGAGACAGAGACAGAGACAGAGACAGAGACAGAGGCAGAGACAGAGACAGAGACAGAGACAGAGACAGAGACAGAGACAGAGACAGAGACAGAGACAGAGACAGAGACAGAGTGAGAGACATAGGCAGGGACAGGGACAGAGACAGAGACAGAGACAGAGACAGAGACAGAGACAGAGACAGAGACAGAGACAGATACAGAGACAGAGACAGAGACAGAGACAGAGACAGAGACAGACACAGAGATAGAGACAGAGACAGAGACAGAGAGAGAGACAGAGACAGGGGCAGGGACAGGGACAGGGACAGACACAGAGACAGAGACAGAGGCAGAGACAGAGACAGAGACAGAGACAGAGACAGAGACAGAAACAGAGACAGAGACAGAGACAGAGACAGAGACAGAGACAGAGACAGACACAGAGACAGAGACAGAGACAGAGACAGAGAAAGAGACAGAGACAGAGACAGAGACAGAGACAGAGAAAGAGACAGAGACAGACACAGAGATAGAGACAGAGACAGACACAGAGAGAGAGACAGGGACAGGGACAGGGACAGAGACAGAGGCAGAGACAGAGACAGAGACAGACACAGAGGTAGAGACAGTGACAGAGACACAGAGAGAGACAGGAGACAAAGACGGAGATAGAGGGGCAGGAGAAGAACACGGAGAAAAAGACGGGGACAGAGACCGTCACCGAGACAGAGGCAGAGACAGAGACAGAGACAGAGACAGAGACAGAGACAGAGACAGAGACAGAGACAGAGACAGAGACAGAGACAGAGACAGAGACAGAGACAGAGACAGAGACAGAGACAGAGGCAGAGGCAGAGACAGAGACAGAGACAGAGACAGAAACAGAAACAGAGACAGAGACAGAGACGGAGGGGTAAGAGACAACGACGGAAACAGAGACAGTGACTGAGACGGAGGCAAAGATAGAGACAGAGACAGAGACGGAGACAGGGACAGAGACAGAGACAGAGACAGAGACAGAGACAGAGACAGAGACGGAGACAGAGACAGAGACAGAAACAGAGACAGAGGCAGAGACGGAGGGGTAAGAGACAACGACGGAAACAGAGACAGTGACTGAGACGGAGGCAAAGATAGAGACAGAGACAGAGACGGAGACAGAGACAGAGACAGAGACAGAGACAGAGACAGAGACAGAGACAGAGACAGAGACGGAGACAGAGACAGAGACAGAGGCAGAGACAGAGACAGAGGCAGAGACAGACACAGAGATAGAGACAGAGACAGTGACAGAGGGAGAGGCAGGAGACAAAGGCGGAGTTAGAGGGGCAGGAGACAAACACGGAGAAAAAGACGGGGACAGAGACCGTCACCGAGACAGAGACAGAGACAGAGACAGAGACAGAGACAGAGACAGAGACAGAGGCAGAGACAGAGACAGAGACAGAGACAGAGACCGAGACAGAGACAGAGACAGAGACAGAGACGGAGACAGAGACAGAGGGGTAAGAGACAACGACGGAGACAGAGACAGTGACTGCGACAGAGACAGAGACAGAGACAGAGACAGAGACAGAGACAGAGACAGAGACAGACACAGAGATAGAGACAGAGACAGTGACAGAGGGAGAGACAGGAGACAAAGGCGGAGTTAGAGGGGCAGGAGACAAACACGGAGAAGAAGACGGGGACAGAGACCGTCACCGAGACAGAGACAGAGACAGAGACAGAGACAGAGACAGAGACAGAGGCAGAGACAGAGACAGAGACAGAGACAGGGACAGAGACCGAGACAGAGACAGAGACAGAGACAGAGACAGAGGCGGAGACAGAGACAGGGACAGAGACAGAGACAGAGACAGAGACGGAGGGGTAGAGACATCGACGGAGACAGAGACAGTGTCTGAGACGGTGGCAAAGACAGAGACAGAGACAGAGACAGAGACAGAGACAGACACAGAGATAGAGACAGAGACAGTGACAGAGGGAGAGGCAGGAGACAAAGGCGGAGTTAGAGGGGCAGGAGACAAACACGGAGAAAAAGACGGGGACAGAGACCGTCACCGAGACAGAGACAGAGACAGAGACAGAGACAGAGACAGGGGCAGAGACAGAGACAGAGACAGAGACAGAGACAGAGACCGAGACAGAGACAGAGACAGAGACAGAGACGGAGACAGAGACAGAGGGGTAAGTGATAACGACGGAGACAGAGACAGTGACTGCGACAGAGACAGAGACAGAGACAGAGACAGAGACAGAGACAGAGGCAGAGACAGAGACAGAGACAGAGACAGAGACAGAGACAGAGACAGAGACAGAGACAGAGACAGAGTGAGAGACATAGACAGGGACAGGGACAGAGACAGAGACAGAGACAGAGACAGAGACAGAGACAGAGACAGAGACAGAGACAGAGACAGAGACAGAGACAGAGACAGAGACAGAGACAGAGACAGATACAGAGACAGAGACAGAGACAGAGACAGAGACAGACACAGAGATAGAGACAGAGACAGAGACAGAGAGAGAGACAGAGACAGGGGCAGGGGCAGGGACAGGGACAGGGACAGTCACAGAGACAGAGACAGAGGCAGAGACAGAGACAGAGACAGAGACAGAGACAGAGACAGAAACAGAAACAGAGACAGAGACAGAGACAGAGACAGACACAGAGACAGAGACAGAGACAGAGACAGAGACAGAGAAAGAGACAGAAACAGAGACAGAGACAGAGACAGAGAAAGAGACAGAGACAGACACAGAGATAGAGACAGAGACAGACACAGAGAGAGAGACAGGGACAGGGACAGGGACAGAGACAGAGGCAGAGACAGAGACAGAGACAGACACAGAGGTAGAGACAGAGACAGAGACACAGAGAGAGACAGGAGACAAAGACGGAGAAAGTGGGGCAGGAGACAAACACGGAGAAAAAGACGGGGACAGAGACCGTCACCGAGACAGAGACAGAGACAGAGACAGAGACAGAGACAGAGACAGAGACAGAGGCAGAGACAGAGACAGAGACAGAGACCGAGACAGAGACAGAGACAGAGACAGAGACAGAGACGGAGACAGAGACAGAGGGGTAAGAGACAACGACGGAGACAGAGACAGTGACTGCGACAGAGACAGAGACAGAGACAGAGACAGAGACAGAGACAGAGACAGAGACAGACACAGAGATAGAGACAGAGACAGTGACAGAGGGAGAGACAGGAGACAAAGGCGGAGTTAGAGGGGCAGGAGACAAACACGGAGAAGAAGACGGGGACAGAGACCGTCACCGAGACAGAGACAGAGACAGAGACAGAGACAGAGACAGAGACAGAGGCAGAGACAGAGACAGAGACAGAGACAGGGACAGAGACCGAGACAGAGACAGAGACAGAGACAGAGGCAGAGACAGAGACAGAGACAGAGACAGAGACAGAGACATAGACACAGACAGAGACAGAGACAGAGACACAGACAGAGACGGAGGGGTAAGAGACAACGACGGAAACAGAGACAGTGACTGAGACTGAGGCAAAGATAGAGACAGAGACAGAGACGGAGACAGAGACAGAGACAGAGACAGAGACAGAGACAGAGACAGAGACAGAGACAGAGACAGAGTCAGAGACAGAGACAGAGACAGAGACAGAGAGAGAGAGACAGAGACAGAGACGGAGACAGAGACAGAGACAGAGGCAGAGACAGAGACAGGGACAGAGACAGAGACAGAGACAGAGACGGAGGGGTAGAGGCATCGACGGAGACAGAGACAGTGTCTGAGACGGTCGCAAAGACAGAGACAGAGACAGAGACAGAGACAGACACAGAGATAGAGACAGAGACAGTGACAGAGGGAGAGACAGGAGACAAAGGCGGAGTTAGAGGGGCAGGAGACAAACACGGAGAAGAAGACGGGGCAGAGACCGTCACCGAGACAGAGACAGAGACAGAGACAGAGACAGAGACAGAGGCAGAGACAGAGACAGAGACAGAGACAGAGACCGAGACAGAGACAGAGACAGAGACAGAGACAGAGACGGAGACAGAGACAGAGGGGTAAGAGATAACGACGGAGACAGAGACAGTGACTGCGACAGAGACAGAGACAGAGACAGAGACAGAGACAGAGACAGAGACAGAGGCAGAGACAGAGACAGAGACAGAGACAGAGACAGAGACAGAGACAGAGACAGAGACAGAGACAGAGACAGAGTGAGAGACATAGACAGGGACAGGGACAGAGACAGAGACAGAGACAGAGACAGAGACAGAGACAGAGACAGAGACAGAGACAGAGACAGAGACAGAGACAGAGACAGAGACAGAGACAGAGACAGATACAGAGACAGAGACAGAGACAGAGACAGAGACAGACACAGAGATAGAGACAGAGACAGAGACAGAGAGAGAGACAGAGACAGGGGCAGGGGCAGGGACAGGGACAGGGACAGACACAGAGACAGAGACAGAGGCAGAGACAGAGACAGAGACAGAGACAGAGACAGAGACAGAAACAGAGACAGAGACAGAGACAGAGACAGACACAGAGACAGAGACAGAGACAGAGACAGAGACAGAGAAAGAGACAGAGACAGAGACAGAGACAGAGACAGAGACAGAGACAGAGACAGAGACAGACACAGAGACAGAGGCAGAGACAGAGACAGAGACAGAGAAAGAGACAGAGACAGAGACAGAGACAGAGACAGAGAAAGAGACAGAGACAGACACAGAGATAGAGACAGAGACAGACACAGAGAGAGAGACAGGGACAGGGACAGGGACAGAGACAGAGGCAGAGTCAGAGACAGAGACAGACACAGAGGTAGAGACAGAGACAGAGACACAGAGAGAGACAGGAGACAAAGACGGAGAAAGTGGGGCAGGAGACAAACACGGAGAAAAAGACGGGGACAGAGACCGTCACCGAGACAGAGATAGAGACAGAGACAGAAACAGAGACAGAGACAGAGACAGAGACAGAGACAGAGACAGAGACAGAGACAGAGACAGAGACAGAGACAGAGACAGAGACAGAGACAGAGACAGAGACAGAGACAGAGACAGAGACAGAGACAGAGACAGAGACAGAGACAGAGACAGAGACAGAGACAGAGACAGAGACAGAGACAGAGACAGAGACAGAGACAGAGACAGAGACAGAGACAGAGACAGAGACAGAGACAGAGACAGAGACAGAGACATAGACACAGACAGAGACAGAGACAGAGACACAGACAGAGACGGAGGGGTAAGAGACAACGACGGAAACAGAGACAGTGACTGAGACTGAGGCAAAGATAGAGACAGAGACAGAGACGGAGACAGAGACAGAGACAGAGACAGAGACAGAGACAGAGACAGAGACAGAGACAGAGACAGAGACAGAGACAGAGACAGAGACAGAGACAGAGTCAGAGACAGAGACAGAGACAGAGACAGAGAGAGAGAGACAGAGACAGAGACGGAGACAGAGACAGAGGCAGAGACAGAGACAGGGACAGAGACAGAGACAGAGACAGAGACGGAGGGGTAGAGGCATCGACGGAGACAGAGACAGTGTCTGAGACGGTGGCAAAGACAGAGACGGAGACAGAGACAGAGACAGACACAGAGATAGAGACAGAGACAGTGACAGAGGGAGAGACAGGAGACAAAGGCGGAGTTAGAGGGGCAGGAGACAAACACGGTGAAGAAGACGGGGCAGAGACCGTCACCGAGACAGAGACAGAGACAGAGACAGAGACAGAGACAGAGGCAGAGACAGAGACAGAGACAGAGACAGAGACCGAGACAGAGACAGAGACAGAGACAGAGAAAGAGACAGAGACAGACACAGAGATAGAGACAGAGACAGACACAGAGAGAGAGACAGGGACAGGGACAGGGACAGAGACAGAGACAGAGACAGAGACAGAGACAGAGACAGAGACAGAGACAGAGGGGTAAGAGACAACGACGGAGACAGAGACGGTGACTGCGACAGAGACAGAGACAGAGACACAGACAGAGACAGAGACAGAGACAGAGACAGAGGCAGAGACAGAGACAGAGACAGAGACAGAGACAGAGACAGAGACAGAGACACAGAGAGAGACAGGAGACAAAGACGGAGATAGAGGGGCAGGAGAAAAACACGGAGAAAAAGACGGGGACAGAGACCGTCACCGAGACAGAGGCAGAGACAGAGACAGAGACAGAGACAGAGACAGAGACAGAGACAGAGACAGAGACAGAGTTAGAGACAGAGACAGAGACAGAGACAGAGACAGAGACAGAGACAGAGACAGAGACAGAGACAGAGACAGAGACAGAGACAGAGACAGAGACAGAGACAGAGACAGAGACAGAGACAGAGACAGAGGCAGAGACAGAGACAGAGACAGAGACAGAGACAGAGACAGAAACAGAGACAGAAACAGAGACAGAGACAGAGACAGAGACAGAGACAGAGACAGAGACAGAGACAGAGACAGAGACAGAGACAGAGACAGAGACAGAGACAGAGACAGAGACAGACACAGAGGTAGAGACAGAGACAGAGACACAGAGAGAGACAGGAGACAAAGACGGAGAAAGTGGGGCAGGAGACAAACACGGAGAAAAAGACGGGGACAGAGACCGTCACCGAGACAGAGATAGAGACAGAGACAGAAACAGAGACAGAGACAGAGACAGAGACAGAGACAGAGACAGAGACAGAGACAGAGACAGAGACAGAGACAGAGACAGAGACAGAGACAGAGACATAGACACAGACAGAGACAGAGACAGAGACACAGACAGAGACGGAGGGGTAAGAGACAACGACGGAAACAGAGACAGTGACTGAGACTGAGGCAAAGATAGAGACAGAGACAGAGACGGAGACAGAGACAGAGACAGAGACAGAGACAGAGACAGAGACAGAGACAGAGACAGAGACAGAGACAGAGTCAGAGACAGAGACAGAGACAGAGACAGAGAGAGAGAGACAGAGACAGAGACGGAGACAGAGACAGAGACAGAGGCAGAGACAGAGACAGGGACAGAGACAGAGACAGAGACAGAGACGGAGGGGTAGAGGCATCGACGGAGACAGAGACAGTGTCTGAGACGGTGGCAAAGACAGAGACAGAGACAGAGACAGAGACAGACACAGAGATAGAGACAGAGACAGTGACAGAGGGAGAGACAGGAGACAAAGGCGGAGTTAGAGGGGCAGGAGACAAACACGGAGAAGAAGACGGGGCAGAGACCGTCACCGAGACAGAGACAGAGACAGAGGCAGAGACAGAGACAGAGGCAGAGACAGAGACAGAGACAGAGACAGAGACCGAGACAGAGACAGAGACAGAAACAGAGACAGAGACAGAGACAGAGACAGAGACAGAGACAGAGACAGAGACAGAGACAGAGACAGACACAGAGACAGAGACAGAGACAGAGACAGAGAAAGAGACAGAGACAGAGACAGAGACAGAGACTGAGACAGAGAAAGAGACAGAGACAGACACAGAGATAGAGACAGAGACAGACACAGAGAGAGAGACAGGGACAGGGACAGGGACAGAGACAGAGGCAGAGACAGAGACAGAGACAGACACAGAGGTAGAGACAGAGACAGAGACACAGAGAGAGACAGGAGACAAAGACGGAGATAGAGGGGCAGGAGAAAAACACGGAGAAAAAGACGGGGACAGAGACCGTCACCGAGACAGAGGCAGAGACAGAGACAGAGACAGAGACAGAGACAGAGACAGAGACAGAGACAGAGTTAGAGACAGAGACAGAGACAGAGACAGAGACAGAGACAGAGACAGAGACAGAGACAGAGACAGAGACAGAGACAGAGACAGAGACAGAGACAGAGACAGAGACAGAGACAGAGACAGAGACAGAGACAGAGACAGAGGCAGAGACAGAGACAGAGACAGAGACAGAGACAGAGACAGAAACAGAGACAGAGACAGAGACAGATACAGAGACAGAGACAGAGACAGAGACAGAGACAGACACAGAGATAGAGACAGAGACAGAGACAGAGAGAGAGACAGAGACAGGGGCAGGGGCAGGGACAGGGACAGGGACAGACACAGAGACAGAGACAGAGGCAGAGACAGAGACAGAGACAGAGACAGAGACAGAGACAGAAACAGAGACAGAGACAGAGACAGAGACAGAGACAGACACAGAGACAGAGACAGAGACAGAGAAAGAGACAGAGACAGAGACAGAGACAGAGACAGAGAAAGAGACAGAGACAGACACAGAGATAGAGACAGAGACAGACACAGAGAGAGAGACAGGGACAGGGACAGGGACAGAGACAGAGGCAGAGACAGAGACAGAGACAGACACAGAGGTAGAGACAGAGACAGAGACACAGAGAGAGTCAGGAGACAAAGACGGAGAAAGTGGGGCAGGAGACAAACACGGAGAAAAAGACGGGGACAGAGACCGTCACCGAGACAGAGATAGAGACAGAGACAGAAACAGAGACAGAGACAGAGACAGAGACAGAGACAGAGACAGAGACAGAGACAGAGACAGAGACAGAGACAGACACAGAGACATAGACAGAGACAGAGACAGAGACAGAGACAGAGACAGAGACAGAGACAGAGATAGTGTCAGAGGCAGAGACAGAGGGAGAGACAGGAGACAAAGACGGAGTTAGAGGGGCAGGAGACAAACACGGAGAAAAAGACGGGGACAGAGACCGTCACCGAGACAGAGACAGAGACAGAGACAGAGACAGAGACAGAGACAGAGACAGAGACAGAGACAGAGACAGAGACAGAGACCGAGACAGAGACAGAGACAGAGACAGAGACAGAGACAGAGACAGAGGGGTAAGAGACAACGACGGAGACAGAGACAGTGACTGCGACAGAGACAGAGACAGAGACAGAGACAGAGACAGAGACAGAGACAGAGACAGAGACAGAGGCAGAGACAGAGACAGAGACAGAGACAGAGACAGAGACAGAGACAGAGACAGAGACAGAGACAGAGACAGAGACAGAGTGAGAGACATAGGCAGGGACAGGGACAGAGACAGAGACAGAGACAGAGACAGAGACAGAGACAGAGACAGAGACAGAGACAGAGACAGAGACAGAGACAGAGACAGAGACAGAGACAGAGACAGAGACAGAGACAGAGACAGAGACGGACACAGAGATAGAGACAGAGACAGAGACAGAGAGAGAGACAGAGACAGGGGCAGGGACAGGGACAGGGACAGACACAGAGACAGAGACAGAGAAAGAGACAGAGACAGACACAGAGATAGAGACAGAGACAGACACAGAGAGAGAGACAGGGACAGGGACAGGGACAGAGACAGAGGCAGAGACAGAGACAGAGACAGAGACAGAGACAGAGACAGAGACAGAGACAGAGACAGAGTGAGAGACATAGACAGGGACAGGGACAGAGACAGAGACAGAGACAGAGACAGAGACAGAGACAGAGACAGAGACAGAGACAGAGACAGAGACAGAGACAGAGTGAGAGACATAGACAGGGACAGGGACAGAGACAGAGACAGAGACAGAGACAGAGACAGAGACAGAGACAGAGACAGAGACAGAGACAGAGACAGAGACAGATACAGAGACAGAGACAGAGACAGAGACAGAGACAGAGACAGACACAGAGATAGAGACAGAGACAGAGACAGAGAGAGAGACAGAGACAGGGGCAGGGACAGGGACAGGGACAGACACAGAGACAGAGACAGAGACAGAGGCAGAGACAGAGACAGAGACAGAGACAGAGACAGAGACAGAAACAGAGACAGAGACAGAGACAGAGACAGAGACAGAGACAGAGACAGAGACAGAGACAGAGACAGACACAGAGACAGAGACAGAGACAGAGACAGAGAAAGAGAAAGAGACAGAGACAGAGACAGAGACAGAGACAGAGAAAGAGACAGAGACAGACACAGAGATAGAGACAGAGACAGAGACACAGAGAGAGTCAGGAGACAAAGACGGAGAAAGTGGGGCAGGAGACAAACACGGAGAAAAAGACGGGGACAGAGACCGTCACCGAGACAGAGATAGAGACAGAGACAGAAACAGAGACAGAGACAGAGACAGAGACAGAGACAGAGACAGAGACAGAGACAGAGACAGAGACAGAGACAGACACAGAGACATAGACAGAGACAGAGACAGAGACAGAGACAGAGACAGAGACAGAGACAGAGATAGTGTCAGAGGCAGAGACAGAGGGAGAGACAGGAGACAAAGACGGAGTTAGAGGGGCAGGAGACAAACACGGAGAAAAAGACGGGGACAGAGACCGTCACCGAGACAGAGACAGAGACAGAGACAGAGACAGAGACAGAGACAGAGACAGAGACAGAGACAGAGACAGAGACAGAGACCGAGACAGAGACAGAGACAGAGACAGAGTCGGAGACAGAGACAGAGGGGTAAGAGACAATGACGGAGACGGAGACAGTGACTGCGACAGAGTCGGAGACAGAGACAGAGGGGTAAGAGACAATGACGGAGACGGAGACAGTGACTGCGACAGAGACAGAGACAGAGACAGAGACAGAGTCAGAGGCAGAGACAGAGACAGAGACAGAGACAGAGACAGAGACGGAGGGGTAAGAGACAACGACGGAGACAGAGACAGTGACTGAGACGGAGGCAAAGACAGAGACAGAGACAGAGACAGAGACAGAGACAGAGACAGAGACAGAGACAGAGACAGAGACAGAGACAGAGACAGAGACAGAGACAGAGACAGAGACAGAGACAGAGGGGTAAGAGACAACGACGGAGACAGAGACAGTGACTGCGACAGAGACAGAGACAGAGACAGAGACAGAGACAGAGACAGAGACAGAGACAGAGGCAGAGACAGAGACAGAGACAGAGACAGAGACAGAGACAGAGACAGAGACAGAGACAGAGACAGAGACAGAGACAGAGACAGAGGCAGAGACAGAGACAGAGACAGAGACAGAGACAGAGACAGAGACAGAGACAGAGACAGAGACAGAGACAGAGACAGAGACAGAGGCAGAGGCAGAGACAGAGACAGAGACAGAGACAGAGACAGAAACAGAGACAGAGACAGAGACGGAGGGGTAAGAGACAACGACGGAAACAGAGACAGTGACTGAGACGGAGGCAAAGATAGAGACAGAGACAGAGACGGAGACAGGGACAGAGACAGAGACAGAGACAAAGACAGAGACAGAGACAGAGACGGAGACAGAGACAGAGACTGAAACAGAGACAGAGGCAGAGACGGAGGGGTAAGAGACAACGACGGAAACAGAGACAGTGACTGAGACGGAGGCAAAGATAGAGACAGAGACAGAGACGGAGACAGAGACAGAGACAGAGACAGAGACAGAGACAGAGACAGAGACAGAGACAGAGACGGAGACAGAGACAGAGACAGAGGCAGAGACAGAGACAGAGACAGAGACAGACACAGAGATAGAGACAGAGACAGTGACAGAGGGAGAGGCAGGAGACAAAGGCGGAGTTAGAGGGGCAGGAGACAAACACGGAGAAGAAGACGGGGCAGAGACCGTCACCGAGACAGAGACAGAGACAGAGGCAGAGACAGAGACAGAGGCAGAGACAGAGACAGAGACAGAGACAGAGACCGAGACAGAGACAGAGACAGAGACAGAGACAGAGACAGAGACAGAGGCAGAGACAGAGACAGGGACAGAGACAGAGACAGAGACAGAGACGGAGGGGTAGAGACATCGACGGAGACAGAGACAGTGTCTGAGACGGTGGCAAAGACAGAGACAGAGACAGAGACAGAGACAGACACAGAGATAGAGACAGAGACAGTGACAGAGGGAGAGGCAGGAGACAAAGGCGGAGTTAGAGGGGCAGGAGACAAACACGGAGAAAAAGACGGGGACAGAGACCGTCACCGAGACAGAGACAGAGACAGAGACAGAGACAGAGACAGAGACAGGGGCAGAGACAGAGACAGAGACAGAGACAGAGACAGAGACCGAGACAGAGACAGAGACAGAGACAGAGACGGAGACAGAGACAGAGGGGTAAGAGATAACGACGGAGACAGAGACAGTGACTGCGACAGAGACAGAGACAGAGACAGAGACAGAGACAGAGACAGAGACAGAGACAGAGACAGAGGCAGAGACAGAGACAGAGACAGAGACAGAGACAGAGACAGAGACAGAGACAGAGACAGAGACAGAGACAGAGTGAGAGACATAGACAGGGACAGGGACAGAGACAGAGACAGAGACAGAGACAGAGACAGAGACAGAGACAGAGACAGAGACAGAGACAGAGACAGAGAGAGAGTCAGGAGACGAAGACGGAGAAAGTGGGGCAGGAGACAAACACGGAGAAAAAGACGGGGACAGAGACCGTCACCGAGACAGAGATAGAGACAGAGACAGAAACAGAGACAGAGACAGAGACAGAGACAGAGACAGAGACAGACACAGAGACATAGACAGAGACAGAGACAGAGACAGAGACAGAGACAGAGACAGAGACAGAGACAGAGACAGAGATAGTGTCAGAGGCAGAGACAGAGGGAGAGACAGGAGACAAAGACGGAGTTAGAGGGGCAGGAGACAAACACGGAGAAAAAGGCGGGGACAGAGACCGTCACCGAGGCAGAAACAGAGACAGAGACAGAGACAGAGACAGAGACAGAGACAGAGACAGAGACAGAGACAGAGACCGAGACAGAGACAGAGACAGAGACAGAGTCGGAGACAGAGACAGAGGGGTAAGAGACAATGACGGAGACGGAGACAGTGACTGCGACAGAGACAGAGACAGAGACAGAGACAGAGTCAGAGGCAGAGACAGAGACAGAGACAGAGACAGAGACAGAGACGGAGGGGTAAGTGACAATGACGGAGACAGAGACAGTGACTGAGACGGAGGCAAAGACAGAGACAGAGACAGAGACAGAGACAGAGACAGAGACAGAGACAGAGACAGAGACAGAGACAGAGACAGAGACAGAGTGAGAGACATAGACAGGGACAGGGACAGAGACAGAGACAGAGACAGAGACAGAGACAGAGACAGAGACAGAGACAGAGACAGAGACAGAGACAGAGTGAGAGACATAGACAGGGACAGGGACAGAGACAGAGACAGAGACAGAGACAGAGACAGAGACAGAGACAGAGACAGAGACAGAGACAGAGACAGAGACAGATACAGAGACAGAGACAGAGACAGAGACAGAGACAGAGACAGACACAGAGATAGAGACAGAGACAGAGACAGAGAGAGAGACAGAGACAGGGGCAGGGACAGGGACAGGGACAGACACAGAGACAGAGACAGAGACAGAGGCAGAGACAGAGACAGAGACAGAGACAGAGACAGAGACAGAAACAGAGACAGAGACAGAGACAGAGACAGAGACAGAGACAGAGACAGAGACAGAGACAGAGACAGAGACAGACACAGAGACAGAGACAGAGACAGAGACAGAGAAAGAGACAGAGACAGAGACAGAGACAGAGACAGAGAAAGAGACAGAGACAGACACAGAGATAGAGACAGAGACAGACACAGAGAGAGAGACAGGGACAGGGACAGGGACAGAGACAGAGGCAGAGACAGAGACAGAGACAGACACAGAGGTAGAGACAGAGACAGAGACACAGAGAGAGACAGGAGACAAAGGCGGAGATAGAGGGGCAGGAGAAAAACACGGAGAAAAAGACGGGGACAGAGACCGTCACCGAGACAGAGGCAGAGACAGAGACAGAGACAGAGACAGAGACAGAGACAGAGACAGAGACAGAGACAGAGACAGAGACAGAGACAGAGACAGAGACAGAGACAGAGACAGAGACAGAGACAGAGACAGAGACAGAGACAGAGACAGAGACAGAGACAGAGACAGAGACAGAGACAGAGACAGAGACAGAGACAGAGACAGAGGCAGAGACAGAGACAGAGACAGAGACAGAGACAGAGACAGAAACAGAGACAGAGACAGAGACAGATACAGAGACAGAGACAGAGACAGAGACAGAGACAGACACAGAGATAGAGACAGAGACAGAGACAGAGAGAGAGACAGAGACAGGGGCAGGGGCAGGGACAGGGACAGGGACAGACACAGAGACAGAAACAGAGGCTGAGACAGAGACAGAGACAGAGACAGAGACAGAGACAGAAACAGAGACAGAGACAGAGACAGAGACAGAGACAGACACAGAGACAGAGACAGAGACAGAGAAAGAGACAGAGACAGAGACAGAGACAGAGACAGAGAAAGAGACAGAGACAGACACAGAGATAGAGACAGAGACAGACACAGAGAGAGAGACAGGGACAGGGACAGGGACAGAGACAGAGGCAGAGACAGAGACAGAGACAGACACAGAGGTAGAGACAGAGACAGAGACACAGAGAGAGTCAGGAGACAAAGACGGAGAAAGTGGGGCAGGAGACAAACACGGAGAAAAAGACGGGGACAGAGACCGTCACCGAGACAGAGATAGAGACAGAGACAGAAACAGAGACAGAGACAGAGACAGAGACAGAGACAGAGACAGAGACAGAGACAGAGACAGACACAGAGACATAGACAGAGACAGAGACAGAGACAGAGACAGAGACAGAGACAGAGACAGAGACAGAGATAGTGTCAGAGGCAGAGACAGAGGGAGAGACAGGAGACAAAGACGGATTTAGAGGGGCAGGAGACAAACACGGAGAAAAAGACGGGGACAGAGACCGTCACCGAGACAGAGACAGAGACAGAGACAGAGACAGAGACAGAGACAGAGACAGAGACAGAGACAGAGACAGAGACCGAGACAGAGACAGAGACAGAGACAGAGTCGGAGACAGAGACAGAGGGGTAAGAGACAATGACGGAGACGGAGACAGTGACTGCGACAGAGTCGGAGACAGAGACAGAGGGGTAAGAGACAATGACGGAGACGGAGACAGTGACTGCGACAGAGACAGAGACAGAGACAGAGACAGAGTCAGAGGCAGAGACAGAGACAGAGACAGAGACAGAGACAGAGACGGAGGGGTAAGAGACAACGACGGAGACAGAGACAGTGACTGAGACGGAGGCAAAGACAGAGACAGAGACAGAGACAGAGACAGAGACAGAGACAGAGACAGAGACAGAGACAGAGACAGAGACAGAGACAGAGACAGAGACAGAGACAGAGACAGAGACAGAGACAGAGGGGTAAGAGACAACGACGGAGACAGAGACAGTGACTGCGACAAAGACAGAGACAGAGACAGAGACAGAGACAGAGACAGAGACAGAGACAGAGGCAGAGACAGAGACAGAGACAGAGACAGAGACAGAGACAGAGACAGAGACAGAGACAGAGACAGAGACAGAGACAGAGACAGAGGCAGAGACAGAGACAGAGACAGAGACAGAGACAGAGACAGAGACAGAGACAGAGACAGAGACAGAGACAGAGACAGAGACAGAGACAGAGGCAGAGGCAGAGACAGAGACAGAGACAGAAACAGAGACAGAGACAGAGACGGAGGGGTAAGAGACAACGACGGAAACAGAGACAGTGACTGAGACGGAGGCAAAGATAGAGACAGAGACAGAGACGGAGACAGAGACAGAGACAGAGACAGAGACAGAGACAGAGACAGAGACAGAGACGGAGACAGAGACAGAGACAGAGGCAGAGACAGAGACAGAGACAGAGACAGACACAGAGATAGAGACAGAGACAGTGACAGAGGGAGAGGCAGGAGACAAAGGCGGAGTTAGAGGGGCAGGAGACAAACACGGAGAAAAAGACGGGGACAGAGACCGCCACCGAGACAGAGACAGAGACAGAGACAGAGACAGAGACAGAGACAGAGACAGAGGCAGAGACAGAGACAGAGACAGAGACCGAGACAGAGACAGAGACAGAGACAGAGACGGAGACAGAGACAGAGGGGTAAGAGACAACGACGGAGACAGAGACAGTGACTGCGACAGAGACAGAGACAGAGACAGAGACAGAGACAGAGACAGAGACAGAGACAGAGACAGAGACAGAGACAGAGACAGAGACAGAGACAGAGACAGAGACAGAGACAGAGACAGAGACAGAGACAGAGTGAGAGACATAGACAGGGACAGGGACAGAGACAGAGACAGAGACAGAGACAGAGACAGAGACAGAGACAGAGACAGAGACAGATACAGAGACAGAGACAGAGACAGAGACAGAGACAGAGACAGAGACAGAGACAGAAACAGAGACAGAGACAGAGACAGAGACAGAGACAGAGACAGAGACAGAGACAGAGACAGAGACAGAGACAGAGTGAGAGACATAGACAGGGACAGGGACAGAGACAGAGACAGAGACAGAGACAGAGACCGAGACAGAGACAGAGACAGAGACAGAGACGGAGACAGAGACAGAGGGGTAAGAGATAACGACGGAGACAGAGACAGTGACTGCGACAGAGACAGAGACAGAGACAGAGACAGAGACAGAGACAGAGACAGAGACAGAGACAGAGGCAGAGACAGAGACAGAGACAGAGACAGAGACAGAGACAGAGACAGAGACAGAGACAGAGACAGAGACAGAGTGAGAGACATAGACAGGGACAGGGACAGAGACAGAGACAGAGACAGAGACAGAGACAGAGACAGAGACAGAGACAGAGACAGAGACAGAGAGAGAGTCAGGAGACGAAGACGGAGAAAGTGGGGCAGGAGACAAACACGGAGAAAAAGACGGGGACAGAGACCGTCACCGAGACAGAGATAGAGACAGAGACAGAAACAGAGACAGAGACAGAGACAGAGACAGAGACAGAGACAGACACAGAGACATAGACAGAGACAGAGACAGAGACAGAGACAGAGACAGAGACAGAGACAGAGACAGAGACAGAGATAGTGTCAGAGGCAGAGACAGAGGGAGAGACAGGAGACAAAGACGGAGTTAGAGGGGCAGGAGACAAACACGGAGAAAAAGGCGGGGACAGAGACCGTCACCGAGGCAGAAACAGAGACAGAGACAGAGACAGAGACAGAGACAGAGACAGAGACAGAGACAGAGACCGAGACAGAGACAGAGACAGAGACAGAGTCGGAGACAGAGACAGAGGGGTAAGAGACAATGACGGAGACGGAGACAGTGACTGCGACAGAGACAGAGACAGAGACAGAGACAGAGTCAGAGGCAGAGACAGAGACAGAGACAGAGACAGAGACAGAGACGGAGGGGTAAGTGACAATGACGGAGACAGAGACAGTGACTGAGACGGAGGCAAAGACAGAGACAGAGACAGAGACAGAGACAGAGACAGAGACAGAGACAGAGACAGAGACAGAGACAGAGACAGAGACAGAGACAGAGTGAGAGACATAGACAGGGACAGGGACAGAGACAGAGACAGAGACAGAGACAGAGACAGAGACAGAGACAGAGACAGAGACAGAGACAGAGACAGAGTGAGAGACATAGACAGGGACAGGGACAGAGACAGAGACAGAGACAGAGACAGAGACAGAGACAGAGACAGAGACAGAGACAGAGACAGAGACAGAGACAGATACAGAGAAAGAGACAGAGACAGAGACAGAGACAGAGACAGACACAGAGATAGAGACAGAGACAGAGACAGAGAGAGAGACAGAGACAGGGGCAGGGACAGGGACAGGGACAGGGACAGACACAGAGACAGAGACAGAGGCAGAGACAGAGACAGAGACAGAGACAGAGACAGAGACAGAAACAGAGACAGAGACAGAGGCAGAGACAGAGACAGAGACAGAGACAGAGACAGAGACAGAGACAGACACAGAGACAGAGACAGAGACAGAGACAGAGAAAGAGACAGAGACAGAGACAGAGACAGAGACAGAGAAAGAGACAGAGACAGACACAGAGATAGAGACAGAGACAGACACAGAGAGAGAGACAGGGACAGGGACAGGGACAGAGACAGAGGCAGAGACAGAGACAGAGACAGACACAGAGGTAGAGACAGAGACAGAGACACAGAGAGAGACAGGAGACAAAGGCGGAGATAGAGGGGCAGGAGAAAAACACGGAGAAAAAGACGGGGACAGAGACCGTCACCGAGACAGAGGCAGAGACAGAGACAGAGACAGAGACAGAGACAGAGACAGAGACAGAGACAGAGACAGAGACAGAGACAGAGACAGAGACAGAGACAGAGACAGAGACAGAGACAGAGACAGAGACAGAGACAGAGACAGAGACAGAGACAGAGACAGAGACAGAGACAGAGACAGAGACAGAGACAGAGACAGAGACAGAGACAGAGACAGAGACAGAGACAGAGACAGAGACAGAGGCAGAGACAGAGACAGAGACAGAGACAGAGACAGAGACAGAAACAGAGACAGAGACAGAGACAGATACAGAGACAGAGACAGAGACAGAGACAGAGACAGACACAGAGATAGAGACAGAGACAGAGACAGAGAGAGAGACAGAGACAGGGGCAGGGGCAGGGACAGGGACAGGGACAGACACAGAGACAGAGACAGAGGCAGAGACAGAGACAGAGACAGAGACAGAGACAGAGACAGAAACAGAGACAGAGACAGAGACAGAGACAGAGACAGACACAGAGACAGAGACAGAGACAGAGAAAGAGACAGAGACAGAGACAGAGACAGAGACAGAGACAGAGAAAGAGACAGAGACAGACACAGAGATAGAGACAGAGACAGACACAGAGAGAGAGACAGGGACAGGGACAGGGACAGAGACAGAGGCAGAGACAGAGACAGAGACAGACACAGAGGTAGAGACAGAGACAGAGACACAGAGAGAGTCAGGAGACAAAGACGGAGAAAGTGGGGCAGGAGACAAACACGGAGAAAAAGACGGGGACAGAGACCGTCACCGAGACAGAGATAGAGACAGAGACAGAAACAGAGACAGAGACAGAGACAGAGACAGAGACAGAGACAGAGACAGAGACAGAGACAGAGACAGAGACAGAGACAGAGACAGACACAGAGACATAGACAGAGACAGAGACAGAGACAGAGACAGAGACAGAGACAGAGACAGAGACAGAGACAGAGATAGTGTCAGAGGCAGAGACAGAGGGAGAGACAGGAGACAAAGACGGAGTTAGAGGGGCAGGAGACAAACACGGAGAAAAAGACGGGGACAGAGACCGTCACCGAGACAGAGACAGAGACAGAGACAGAGACAGAGACAGAGACAGAGACAGAGACAGAGACAGAGACAGAGACAGAGACAGAGACCGAGACAGAGACAGAGACAGAGACAGAGTCGGAGACAGAGACAGAGGGGTAAGAGACAATGACGGAGACGGAGACAGTGACTGCGACAGAGTCGGAGACAGAGACAGAGGGGTAAGAGACAATGACGGAGACGGAGACAGTGACTGCGACAGAGACAGAGACAGAGACAGAGACAGAGTCAGAGGCAGAGACAGAGACAGAGACAGAGACAGAGACAGAGACGGAGGGGTAAGAGACAACGACGGAGACAGAGACAGTGACTGAGACGGAGGCAAAGACAGAGACAGAGACAGAGACAGAGACAGAGACAGAGACAGAGACAGAGACAGAGACAGAGACAGAGACAGAGACAGAGACAGAGACAGAGACAGAGACAGCGACAGAGACAGAGGGGTAAGAGACAACGACGGAGACAGAGACAGTGACTGCGACAGAGACAGAGACAGAGACAGAGACAGAGACAGAGACAGAGGCAGAGACAGAGACAGAGACAGAGACAGAGACAGAGACAGAGACAGAGACAGAGACAGAGACAGAGACAGAGACAGAGACAGAGGCAGAGACAGAGACAGAGACAGAGACAGAGACAGAGACAGAGACAGAGACAGAGACAGAGACAGAGACAGAGACAGAGACAGAGGCAGAGGCAGAGACAGAGACAGAGACAGAGACAGAGACAGAAACAGAGACAGAGACAGAGACGGAGGGGTAAGAGACAACGACGGAAACAGAGACAGTGACTGAGACGGAGGCAAAGATAGAGACAGAGACAGAGACGGAGACAGGGACAGAGACAGAGACAGAGACAGAGACAGAGACAGAGACAGAGACGGAGACAGAGACAGAGACTGAAACAGAGACAGAGGCAGAGACGGAGGGGTAAGAGACAACGACGGAAACAGAGACAGTGACTGAGACGGAGGCAAAGATAGAGACAGAGACAGAGACGGAGACAGAGACAGAGACAGAGACAGAGACAGAGACAGAGACAGAGACAGAGACGGAGACAGAGACAGAGACAGAGGCAGAGACAGAGACAGAGACAGAGACAGACACAGAGATAGAGACAGAGACAGTGACAGAGGGAGAGGCAGGAGACAAAGGCGGAGTTAGAGGGGCAGGAGACAAACACGGAGAAAAAGACGGGGACAGAGACCGCCACCGAGACAGAGACAGAGACAGAGACAGAGACAGAGACAGAGACAGAGGCAGAGACAGAGACAGAGACAGAGACCGAGACAGAGACAGAGACAGAGACAGAGACGGAGACAGAGACAGAGGGGTAAGAGACAACGACGGAGACAGAGACAGTGACTGCGACAGAGACAGAGACAGAGACAGAGACAGAGACAGAGACAGAGACAGAGACAGAGACAGAGACAGAGACAGAGACAGAGACAGAGACAGAGACAGAGACAGAGACAGAGTGAGAGACATAGACAGGGACAGGGACAGAGACAGAGACAGAGACAGAGACAGAGACAGAGACAGAGACAGAGACAGATACAGAGACAGAGACAGAGACAGAGACAGAGACAGACACAGAGATAGAGACAGAGACAGAGACAGAGAGAGAGACAGAGACAGGGGCAGGGACAGGGACAGGGACAGGGACAGACACAGAGACAGAGGCAGAGGCAGAGGCAGAGACAGAGACAGAGACAGAGACAGAGACAGAGACAGAAACAGAGACAGAGACAGAGACAGAGACAGAGACAGAGACAGAGACAGAGACAGACACAGAGACAGAGACAGAGACAGAGACAGAGAAAGAGACAGAGACAGAGACAGAGACAGACACAGAGACAGAGACAGAGACAGAGACAGACACAGACACAGAGACAGAGACAGAGACAGAGAAAGAGACAGAGACAGACACAGAGATAGAGACAGAGACAGACACAGAGAGAGAGACAGGGACAGGGACAGGGACAGAGACAGAGGCAGAGACAGAGACAGAGACAGACACAGAGGTAGAGACAGAGACAGAGACACAGAGAGAGACAGGAGACAAAGACGGAGAAAGTGGGGCAGGAGACAAACACGGAGAAAAAGACGGGGACAGAGACCGTCACCGAGACAGAGATAGAGACAGAGACAGAAACAGAGACAGGGACAGAGACAGAGACAGAGACAGAGACAGAGACAGAGACAGAGACAGAGACAGAGACAGAGACAGAGACAGAGACAGAGACAGAGACAGAGACAGAGACAGAGACAGAGACAGAGACATAGACACAGACAGAGACAGAGACAGAGACAGAGACAGAGACGGAGGGGTAAGAGACAACGACGGAAACAGAGACAGTGACTGAGACTGAGGCAAAGATAGAGACAGAGACAGAGACGGAGACAGAGACAGAGACAGAGACAGAGACAGAGACAGAGACAGAGACAGAGTCAGAGACAGAGACAGAGACAGAGACAGAGAGAGAGAGACAGAGACAGAGACAGAGACGGAGACAGAGACAGAGACAGAGGCAGAGACAGAGACAGGGACAGAGACAGAGACAGAGACAGAGACGGAGGGGTAGAGGCATCGACGGAGACAGAGACAGTGTCTGAGACGGTGGCAAAGACAGAGACAGAGACAGAGACAGAGACAGACACAGAGATAGAGACAGAGACAGTGACAGAGGGAGAGACAGGAGACAAAGGCGGAGTTAGAGGGGCAGGAGACAAACACGGAGAAGAAGACGGGGACAGAGACCGTCACCGAGACAGAGACAGAGACAGAGACAGAGACAGAGACAGAGACAGAGACAGAGACAGAGACAGAGACAGAGGCAGAGACAGAGACAGAGACAGAGACAGAGACCGAGACAGAGACAGAGACAGAGACAGAGACAGAGGCAGAGACAGAGACAGGGACAGAGGCAGAGACAGAGACAGAGACGGAGGGGTAGAGACATCGACGGAGACAGAGACAGTGTCTGAGGCGGTGGCAAAGACAGAGACAGAGACAGAGACAGAGACAGACACAGAGATAGAGACAGAGACAGTGACAGAGGGAGAGGCAGGAGACTAAGGCGGAGTTAGAGGGGCACGAGACAAACACGGAGAAAAAGACGGGGACAGAGACCGTCACCGAGACAGAGACAGAGACAGAGACAGAGACAGAGACAGGGGCAGAGACAGAGACAGAGACAGAGACAGAGACAGAGACCGAGACAGAGACAGAGACAGAGACAGAGACGGAGACAGAGACAGAGGGGTAAGAGATAACGACGGAGACAGAGACAGTGACTGCGACAGAGACAGAGACAGAGACAGAGACAGAGACAGAGACAGAGACGGAGGGGTAGAGGCATCGACGGAGACAGAGACAGTGTCTGAGACGGTGGCAAAGACAGAGACAGAGACAGAGACAGAGACAGACACAGAGATAGAGACAGAGACAGTGACAGAGGGAGAGACAGGAGACAAAGGCGGAGTTAGAGGGGCAGGAGACAAACACGGAGAAGAAGACGGGGACAGAGACCGTCACCGAGACAGAGACAGAGACAGAGACAGAGACAGAGACAGAGGCAGAGACAGAGACAGAGACAGAGACAGAGACCGAGACAGAGACAGAGACAGAGACAGAGACAGAGGCAGAGACAGAGGCAGGGACAGAGACAGAGACAGAGTGAGAGACATAGACAGGGACAGGGACAGAGACAGAGACAGAGACAGAGACAGAGACAGAGACAGATACAGAGACAGAGACAGAGACAGAGACAGAGACAGACACAGAGATAGAGACAGAGACAGATACAGAGAGAGAGACAGAGACAGGGGCAGGGACAGGGACAGGGACAGGGACAGACACAGAGACAGAGGCAGAGGCAGAGACAGAGACAGAGACAGAGACAGAGACAGAGACAGAAACAGAGACAGAGACAGAGACAGAGACAGAGACAGAGACAGAGACAGAGACAGACACAGAGACAGAGACAGAGACAGAGACAGAGAAAGAGACAGAGACAGAGACAGAGACAGACAAAGAGACAGAGACAGAGACAGAGACAGACACAGAGACAGAGACAGAGACAGAGAAAGAGACAGAGACAGACACAGAGATAGAGACAGAGACAGACACAGAGAGAGAGACAGGGACAGGGACAGGGACAGAGACAGAGGCAGAGACAGAGACAGAGACAGAGACAGACACAGAGGTAGAGACAGAGACAGAGACACAGAGAGAGACAGGAGACAAAGACGGAGAAAGTGGGGCAGGAGACAAACACGGAGAAAAAGACGGGGACAGAGACCGTCACCGAGACAGAGATAGAGACAGAGACAGAAACAGAGACAGGGACAGAGACAGAGACAGAGACAGAGACAGAGACAGAGACAGAGACAGAGACAGAGACAGAGACAGAGACAGAGACAGAGACAGAGACAGAGACAGAGACAGAGACAGAGACAGAGACAGAGACAGAGACAGAGACAGAGACATAGACACAGACAGAGACAGAGACAGAGACAGAGACAGAGACGGAGGGGTAAGAGACAACGACGGAAACAGAGACAGTGACTGAGACTGAGGCAAAGATAGAGACAGAGACAGAGACGGAGACAGAGACAGAGACAGAGACAGAGACAGAGACAGAGACAGAGACAGAGACAGAGTCAGAGACAGAGACAGAGACAGAGACAGAGAGAGAGAGACAGAGACAGAGACAGAGACGGAGACAGAGACAGAGACAGAGGCAGAGACAGAGACAGGGACAGAGACAGAGACAGAGACAGAGACGGAGGGGTAGAGGCGTCGACGGAGACAGAGACAGTGTCTGAGACGGTGGCAAAGACAGAGACAGAGACAGAGACAGAGACAGACACAGAGATAGAGACAGAGACAGTGACAGAGGGAGAGACAGGAGACAAAGGCGGAGTTAGAGGGGCAGGAGACAAACACGGAGAAGAAGACGGGGACAGAGACCGTCACCGAGACAGAGACAGAGACAGAGACAGAGACAGAGACAGAGGCAGAGACAGAGACAGAGACAGAGACAGAGACCGAGACAGAGACAGAGACAGAGACAGAGACAGAGGCAGAGACAGAGACAGGGACAGAGACAGAGACAGAGACAGAGACGGAGGGGTAGAGACATCGACGGAGACAGAGACAGTGTCTGAGACGGTGGCAAAGACAGAGACAGAGACAGAGACAGAGACAGACACAGAGATAGAGACAGAGACAGTGACAGAGGGAGAGGCAGGAGACTAAGGCGGAGTTAGAGGGGCACGAGACAAACACGGAGAAAAAGACGGGGACAGAGACCGTCACCGAGACAGAGACAGAGACAGAGACAGAGACAGAGACAGGGGCAGAGACAGAGACAGAGACAGAGACAGAGACAGAGACAGAGACCGAGACAGAGACAGAGACAGAGACAGAGACGGAGACAGAGACAGAGGGGTAAGAGATAACGACGGAGACAGAGACAGTGACTGCGACAGAGACAGAGACAGAGACAGAGACAGAGACAGAGACAGAGACGGAGGGGTAGAGGCATCGACGGAGACAGAGACAGTGTCTGAGACGGTGGCAAAGACAGAGACAGAGACAGAGACAGAGACAGACACAGAGATAGAGACAGAGACAGTGACAGAGGGAGAGACAGGAGACAAAGGCGGAGTTAGAGGGGCAGGAGACAAACACGGAGAAGAAGACGGGGACAGAGACCGTCACCGAGACAGAGACAGAGACAGAGACAGAGACAGAGACAGAGGCAGAGACAGAGACAGAGACAGAGACAGAGACAGAGACAGAGACAGAGACAGAGGCAGAGACAGAGACAGAGACAGAGACAGAGACAGAGACAGAGACAGAGACAGAGACAGAGACAGAGTGAGAGACATAGACAGGGACAGGGACAGAGACAGAGACAGAGACAGAGACAGAGACAGAGACAGAGACAGAGACAGAGACAGAGACAGAGACAGAGACGGAGGGGTAAGAGACAACGACGGAAACAGAGACAGTGACTGAGACTGAGGCAAAGATAGAGACAGAGACAGAGACGGAGACAGAGACAGAGACAGAGACAGAGACAGAGACAGAGACAGAGACAGAGACAGAGACAGAGACAGAGTCAGAGACAGAGACAGAGACAGAGACAGAGAGAGAGAGACAGAGACAGAGACAGAGACGGAGACAGAGACAGAGACAGAGGCAGAGACAGAGACAGGGACAGAGACAGAGACAGAGACAGAGACGGAGGGGTAGAGGCATCGACGGAGACAGAGACAGTGTCTGAGACGGTGGCAAAGACAGAGACAGAGACAGAGACAGAGACAGACACAGAGATAGAGACAGAGACAGTGACAGAGGGAGAGACAGGAGACAAAGGCGGAGTTAGAGGGGCAGGAGACAAACACGGAGAAGAAGACGGGGACAGAGACCGTCACCGAGACAGAGACAGAGACAGAGACAGAGACAGAGACAGAGACAGAGGCAGAGACAGAGACAGAGACAGAGACAGAGACCGAGACAGAGACAGAGACAGAGACAGAGACAGAGGCAGAGACAGAGACAGGGACAGAGACAGAGACAGAGACAGAGACGGAGGGGTAGAGACATCGACGGAGACAGAGACAGTGTCTGAGACGGTGGCAAAGACAGAGACAGAGACAGAGACAGAGACAGACACAGAGATAGAGACAGAGACAGTGACAGAGGGAGAGGCAGGAGACAAAGGCGGAGTTAGAGGGGCAGGAGACAAACACGGAGAAAAAGACGGGGACAGAGACCGTCACCGAGACAGAGACAGAGACAGAGACAGAGACAGAGACAGAGACAGGGGCAGAGACAGAGACAGAGACAGAGACAGAGACAGAGACCGAGACAGAGACAGAGACAGAGACAGAGACGGAGACAGAGACAGAGGGGTAAGAGATAACGACGGAGACAGAGACAGTGACTGCGACAGAGACAGACACAGAGATAGAGACAGAGACAGTGACAGAGGGAGAGACAGGAGACAAAGGCGGAGTTAGAGGGGCAGGAGACAAACACGGAGAAGAAGACGGGGCAGAGACCGTCACCGAGACAGAAACAGAGACAGAGACAGAGACAGAGACAGAGACAGAGACAGAGGCAGAGACAGAGACAGAGACAGAGACAGAGACCGAGACCGAGACAGAGACAGAGACAGAGACAGAGACAGAGACGGAGACAGAGACAGAGGGGTAAGAGATAACGACGGAGACAGAGACAGTGACTG
Source organism: Megachile willughbiella (assembly GCA_945859595.2). Classification (NCBI taxonomy): domain Eukaryota; kingdom Metazoa; phylum Arthropoda; class Insecta; order Hymenoptera; family Megachilidae; genus Megachile; species Megachile willughbiella. Next base: position 833,752 of record CAMAOD020000270.1, read on the forward strand.
CGACAGAGACAGAGACAGAGACAGAGACAGAGACAGAGACAGAGACAGAGACAGAGACAGAGACAGAGACAGACACAGAGATAGAGACAGAGACAGAGACAGAGACAGAGACAGAGACAGAGACAGAGACAGAGACAGAGACAGAGACAGAGACAGAGACAGAGACAGAGACAGAGACAGAGACAGAGACAGAGACAGAGACAGAGACAGAGACAGATACAGAGACAGAGACAGAGACAGAGACAGAGACAGAGACAGACACAGAGATAGAGACAGAGACAGAGACAGAGAGAGAGACAGAGACAGGGGCAGGGGCAGGGACAGGGACAGGGACAGACACAGAGACAGAGACAGAGGCAGAGGCAGAGACAGAGACAGAGACAGAGACAGAGACAGAAACAGAGACAGAGACAGAGACAGAGACAGACACAGAGACAGAGACAGAGACAGAGACAGAGACAGAGAAAGAGACAGAGACAGAGACAGAGACAGAGACAGAGACAGAGACAGAGACAGAGACAGAGACAGAGACAGAGACAGACACAGAGACAGAGACAGAGACAGAGACAGAGACAGAGAAAGAGACAGAGACAGAGACAGAGACAGAGACAGAGAAAGAGACAGAGACAGACACAGAGATAGAGACAGAGACAGACACAGAGAGAGAGACAGGGACAGGGACAGGGACAGAGACAGAGGCAGAGACAGAGACAGAGACAGACACAGAGGTAGAGACAGAGACAGAGACACAGAGAGAGACAGGAGACAAAGACGGAGAAAGTGGGGCAGGAGACAAACACGGAGAAAAAGACGGGGACAGAGACCGTCACCGAGACAGAGATAGAGACAGAGACAGAAACAGAGACAGAGACAGAGACAGAGACAGAGACAGAGACAGAGACAGAGACAGAGACAGAGACAGAGACAGAGACAGAGACAGAGACAGAGACAGAGACAGAGACAGAGACAGAGACAGAGACAGAGACAGAGACAGAGACAGAGACAGAGACAGACACAGAGACATAGACAGAGACAGAGACAGAGACAGAGACAGAGACAGAGACAGAGACAGAGACAGAGACAGAGACAGAGACAGAGACCGAGACAGAGACAGAGACAGAGACAGAGTCGGAGACAGAGACAGAGGGGTAAGAGACAATGACGGAGACGGAGACAGTGACTGCGACAGAGACAGAGACAGAGACAGAGACAGAGTCAGAGGCAGAGACAGAGACAGAGACAGAGACAGAGACAGAGACGGAGGGGTAAGTGACAATGACGGAGACAGAGACAGTGACTGAGACGGAGGCAAAGACAGAGACAGAGACAGAGACAGAGACAGAGACAGAGACAGAGACAGAGACAGAGACAGAGACAGAGACAGAGACAGAGACAGAGACAGAGTGAGAGACATAGACAGGGACAGGGACAGAGACAGAGACAGAGACAGAGACAGAGACAGAGACAGAGACAGAGACAGAGACAGAGACAGAGACAGAGTGAGAGACATAGACAGGGACAGGGACAGAGACAGAGACAGAGACAGAGACAGAGACAGAGACAGAGACAGAGACAGAGACAGAGACAGAGACAGATACAGAGACAGAGACAGAGACAGAGACAGAGACAGAGACAGACACAGAGATAGAGACAGAGACAGAGACAGAGAGAGAGACAGAGACAGGGGCAGGGACAGGGACAGGGACAGGGACAGACACAGAGACAGAGACAGAGGCAGAGACAGAGACAGAGACAGAGACAGAGACAGAGACAGAAACAGAGACAGAGACAGAGGCAGAGACAGAGACAGAGACAGAGACAGAGACAGAGACAGAGACAGACACAGAGACAGAGACAGAGACAGAGACAGAGAAAGAGACAGAGACAGAGACAGAGACAGAGACAGAGAAAGAGACAGAGACAGACACAGAGATAGAGACAGAGACAGACACAGAGAGAGAGACAGGGACAGGGACAGGGACAGAGACAGAGGCAGAGACAGAGACAGAGACAGACACAGAGGTAGAGACAGAGACAGAGACACAGAGAGAGACAGGAGACAAAGGCGGAGATAGAGGGGCAGGAGAAAAACACGGAGAAAAAGACGGGGACAGAGACCGTCACCGAGACAGAGGCAGAGACAGAGACAGAGACAGAGACAGAGACAGAGACAGAGACAGAGACAGAGACAGAGACAGAGACAGAGACAGAGACAGAGACAGAGACAGAGACAGAGACAGAGACAGAGACAGAGACAGAGACAGAGACAGAGACAGAGACAGAGACAGAGACAGAGACAGAGACAGAGACAGAGACAGAGACAGAGACAGAGACAGAGACAGAGACAGAGGCAGAGACAGAGACAGAGACAGAGACAGAGACAGAGACAGAAACAGAGACAGAGACAGAGACAGATACAGAGACAGAGACAGAGACAGAGACAGAGACAGACACAGAGATAGAGACAGAGACAGAGACAGAGAGAGACAGAGACAGGGGCAGGGGCAGGGACAGGGACAGGGACAGACACAGAGACAGAGACAGAGGCAGAGACAGAGACAGAGACAGAGACAGAGACAGAGACAGAAACAGAGACAGAGACAGAGACAGAGACAGAGACAGACACAGAGACAGAGACAGAGACAGAGAAAGAGACAGAGACAGAGACAGAGACAGAGACAGAGACAGAGAAAGAGACAGAGACAGACACAGAGATAGAGACAGAGACAGACACAGAGAGAGAGACAGGGACAGGGACAGGGACAGAGACAGAGGCAGAGACAGAGACAGAGACAGACACAGAGGTAGAGACAGAGACAGAGACACAGAGAGAGTCAGGAGACAAAGACGGAGAAAGTGGGGCAGGAGACAAACACGGAGAAAAAGACGGGGACAGAGACCGTCACCGAGACAGAGATAGAGACAGAGACAGAAACAGAGACAGAGACAGAGACAGAGACAGAGACAGAGACAGAGACAGAGACAGAGACAGAGACAGAGACAGAGACAGACACAGAGACATAGACAGAGACAGAGACAGAGACAGAGACAGAGACAGAGACAGAGACAGAGACAGAGATAGTGTCAGAGGCAGAGACAGAGGGAGAGACAGGAGACAAAGACGGAGTTAGAGGGGCAGGAGACAAACACGGAGAAAAAGACGGGGACAGAGACCGTCACCGAGACAGAGACAGAGACAGAGACAGAGACAGAGACAGAGACAGAGACAGAGACAGAGACAGAGACAGAGACAGAGACAGAGACCGAGACAGAGACAGAGACAGAGACAGAGTCGGAGACAGAGACAGAGGGGTAAGAGACAATGACGGAGACGGAGACAGTGACTGCGACAGAGTCGGAGACAGAGACAGAGGGGTAAGAGACAATGACGGAGACGGAGACAGTGACTGCGACAGAGACAGAGACAGAGACAGAGACAGAGTCAGAGGCAGAGACAGAGACAGAGACAGAGACAGAGACAGAGACGGAGGGGTAAGAGACAACGACGGAGACAGAGACAGTGACTGAGACGGAGGCAAAGACAGAGACAGAGACAGAGACAGAGACAGAGACAGAGACAGAGACAGAGACAGAGACAGAGACAGAGACAGAGACAGAGACAGAGACAGAGACAGAGACAGAGACAGCGACAGAGACAGAGGGGTAAGAGACAACGACGGAGACAGAGACAGTGACTGCGACAGAGACAGAGACAGAGACAGAGACAGAGACAGAGACAGAGACAGAGACAGAGGCAGAGACAGAGACAGAGACAGAGACAGAGACAGAGACAGAGACAGAGACAGAGACAGAGACAGAGACAGAGACAGAGACAGAGGCAGAGACAGAGACAGAGACAGAGACAGAGACAGAGACAGAGACAGAGACAGAGACAGAGACAGAGACAGAGACAGAGACAGAGGCAGAGGCAGAGACAGAGACAGAGACAGAGACAGAGACAGAAACAGAGACAGAGACAGAGACGGAGGGGTAAGAGACAACGACGGAAACAGAGACAGTGACTGAGACGGAGGCAAAGATAGAGACAGAGACAGAGACGGAGACAGGGACAGAGACAGAGACAGAGACAGAGACAGAGACAGAGACGGAGACAGAGACAGAGACTGAAACAGAGACAGAGGCAGAGACGGAGGGGTAAGAGACAACGACGGAAACAGAGACAGTGACTGAGACGGAGGCAAAGATAGAGACAGAGACAGAGACGGAGACAGAGACAGAGACAGAGACAGAGACAGAGACAGAGACAGAGACAGAGACGGAGACAGAGACAGAGACAGAGGCAGAGACAGAGACAGAGACAGAGACAGACACAGAGATAGAGACAGAGACAGTGACAGAGGGAGAGGCAGGAGACAAAGGCGGAGTTAGAGGGGCAGGAGACAAACACGGAGAAAAAGACGGGGACAGAGACCGCCACCGAGACAGAGACAGAGACAGAGACAGAGACAGAGACAGAGACAGAGGCAGAGACAGAGACAGAGACAGAGACCGAGACAGAGACAGAGACAGAGACAGAGACGGAGACAGAGACAGAGGGGTAAGAGACAACGACGGAGACAGAGACAGTGACTGCGACAGAGACAGAGACAGAGACAGAGACAGAGACAGAGACAGAGACAGAGACAGAGACAGAGACAGAGACAGAGACAGAGACAGAGACAGAGACAGAGACAGAGACAGAGTGAGAGACATAGACAGGGACAGGGACAGAGACAGAGACAGAGACAGAGACAGAGACAGAGACAGAGACAGAGACAGATACAGAGACAGAGACAGAGACAGAGACAGAGACAGACACAGAGATAGAGACAGAGACAGAGACAGAGAGAGAGACAGAGACAGGGGCAGGGACAGGGACAGGGACAGGGACAGACACAGAGACAGAGGCAGAGGCAGAGACAGAGACAGAGACAGAGACAGAGACAGAGACAGAAACAGAGACAGAGACAGAGACAGAGACAGAGACAGAGACAGAGACAGAGACAGACACAGAGACAGAGACAGAGACAGAGACAGAGAAAGAGACAGAGACAGAGACAGAGACAGACACAGAGACAGAGACAGAGACAGAGACAGACACAGACACAGAGACAGAGACAGAGACAGAGAAAGAGACAGAGACAGACACAGAGATAGAGACAGAGACAGACACAGAGAGAGAGACAGGGACAGGGACAGGGACAGAGACAGAGGCAGAGACAGAGACAGAGACAGACACAGAGGTAGAGACAGAGACAGAGACACAGAGAGAGACAGGAGACAAAGACGGAGAAAGTGGGGCAGGAGACAAACACGGAGAAAAAGACGGGGACAGAGACCGTCACCGAGACAGAGATAGAGACAGAGACAGAAACAGAGACAGGGACAGAGACAGAGACAGAGACAGAGACAGAGACAGAGACAGAGACAGAGACAGAGACAGAGACAGAGACAGAGACAGAGACAGAGACAGAGACAGAGACAGAGACAGAGACAGAGACATAGACACAGACAGAGACAGAGACAGAGACAGAGACAGAGACGGAGGGGTAAGAGACAACGACGGAAACAGAGACAGTGACTGAGACTGAGGCAAAGATAGAGACAGAGACAGAGACGGAGACAGAGACAGAGACAGAGACAGAGACAGAGACAGAGACAGAGACAGAGTCAGAGACAGAGACAGAGACAGAGACAGAGAGAGAGAGACAGAGACAGAGACAGAGACGGAGACAGAGACAGAGACAGAGGCAGAGACAGAGACAGGGACAGAGACAGAGACAGAGACAGAGACGGAGGGGTAGAGGCATCGACGGAGACAGAGACAGTGTCTGAGACGGTGGCAAAGACAGAGACAGAGACAGAGACAGAGACAGACACAGAGATAGAGACAGAGACAGTGACAGAGGGAGAGACAGGAGACAAAGGCGGAGTTAGAGGGGCAGGAGACAAACACGGAGAAGAAGACGGGGACAGAGACCGTCACCGAGACAGAGACAGAGACAGAGACAGAGACAGAGACAGAGACAGAGACAGAGACAGAGACAGAGACAGAGGCAGAGACAGAGACAGAGACAGAGACAGAGACCGAGACAGAGACAGAGACAGAGACAGAGACAGAGGCAGAGACAGAGACAGGGACAGAGGCAGAGACAGAGACAGAGACGGAGGGGTAGAGACATCGACGGAGACAGAGACAGTGTCTGAGGCGGTGGCAAAGACAGAGACAGAGACAGAGACAGAGACAGA
>CAMAOD020000270.1:845000-872500 GCA_945859595.2 Megachile willughbiella
ACAGAGACAGAGACAGAGACAGAGACAGAGACAGAGACAGAGACAGAGACAGAGACAGAGACATAGACACAGACAGAGACAGAGACAGAGACACAGACAGAGACGGAGGGGTAAGAGACAACGACGGAAACAGAGACAGTGACTGAGACTGAGGCAAAGATAGAGACAGAGACAGAGACGGAGACAGAGACAGAGACAGAGACAGAGACAGAGACAGAGACAGAGACAGAGACAGAGACAGAGTCAGAGACAGAGACAGAGACAGAGACAGAGAGAGAGAGACAGAGACAGAGACGGAGACAGAGACAGAGACAGAGGCAGAGACAGAGACAGGGACAGAGACAGAGACAGAGACAGAGACGGAGGGGTAGAGGCATCGACGGAGACAGAGACAGTGTCTGAGACGGTGGCAAAGACAGAGACAGAGACAGAGACAGAGACAGACACAGAGATAGAGACAGAGACAGTGACAGAGGGAGAGACAGGAGACAAAGGCGGAGTTAGAGGGGCAGGAGACAAACACGGAGAAGAAGACGGGGCAGAGACCGTCACCGAGACAGAGACAGAGACAGAGACAGAGACAGAGACAGAGGCAGAGACAGAGACAGAGGCAGAGACAGAGACAGAGACAGAGACAGAGACCGAGACAGAGATAGAGACAGAGACAGACACAGAGAGAGAGACAGAGACAGAGACACAGAGAGAGTCAGGAGACGAAGACGGAGAAAGTGGGGCAGGAGACAAACACGGAGAAAAAGACGGGGACAGAGACCGTCACCGAGACAGAGATAGAGACAGAGACAGAAACAGAGACAGAGACAGAGACAGAGACAGAGACAGAGACAGACACAGAGACATAGACAGAGACAGAGACAGAGACAGAGACAGAGACAGAGACAGAGACAGGGACAGAGACAGAGACAGAGATAGTGTCAGAGGCAGAGACAGAGGGAGAGACAGGAGACAAAGACGGAGTTAGAGGGGCAGGAGACAAACACGGAGAAAAAGACGGGGACAGAGACCGTCACCGAGACAGAGACAGAGACAGAGACAGAGACAGAGACAGAGACAGAGACAGAGACAGAGACAGAGACCGAGACAGAGACAGAGACAGAGACAGAGTCGGAGACAGAGACAGAGGGGTAAGAGACAATGACGGAGACGGAGACAGTGACTGCGACAGAGACAGAGACAGAGACAGAGACAGAGTCAGAGGCAGAGACAGAGACAGAGACAGAGACAGAGACAGAGACGGAGGGGTAAGAGACAATGACGGAGACAGAGACAGTGACTGAGACGGAGGCAAAGTCAGAGACAGAGACAGAGACAGAGACAGAGACAGAGACAGAGACAGAGACAGAGACAGAGACAGAGACAGAGACAGAGTGAGAGACATAGACAGGGACAGGGACAGAGACAGAGACAGAGACAGAGACAGAGACAGAGACAGAGACAGAGACAGAGACAGAGACAGATACAGAGACAGAGACAGAGACAGAGACAGAGACAGAGACAGAGACAGACACAGAGATAGAGACAGAGACAGAGACAGAGAGAGAGACAGAGACAGGGGCAGGGACAGGGACAGGGACAGACACAGAGACAGAGACAGAGACAGAGGCAGAGACAGAGACAGAGACAGAGACAGAGACAGAGACAGAAACAGAGACAGAGACAGAGACAGAGACAGAGACAGAGACAGAGACAGAGACAGAGACAGAGACAGACACAGAGACAGAGACAGAGACAGAGACAGAGAAAGAGACAGAGACAGAGACAGAGACAGAGACAGAGAAAGAGACAGAGACAGACACAGAGATAGAGACAGAGACAGACACAGAGAGAGAGACAGGGACAGGGACAGGGACAGAGACAGAGGCAGAGACAGAGACAGAGACAGACACAGAGGTAGAGACAGAGACAGAGACACAGAGAGAGACAGGAGACAAAGACGGAGATAGAGGGGCAGGAGAAAAACACGGAGAAAAAGACGGGGACAGAGACCGTCACCGAGACAGAGGCAGAGACAGAGACAGAGACAGAGACAGAGACAGAGACAGAGACAGAGACAGAGACAGAGACAGAGACAGAGACAGAGACAGAGACAGAGACAGAGACAGAGACAGAGACAGAGACAGAGACAGAGACAGAGACAGAGACAGAGACAGAGACAGAGACAGAGACAGAGACAGAGACAGAGACAGAGACAGAGACAGAGACAGAGACAGAGACAGAGACAGAGACAGAGACAGAGACAGAGACAGAGACAGAGGCAGAGACAGAGACAGAGACAGAGACAGAGACAGAGACAGAAACAGAGACAGAGACAGAGACAGAGACAGAGAAAGAGACAGAGACAGACACAGAGATAGAGACAGAGACAGACACAGAGAGAGAGACAGGGACAGGGACAGGGACAGAGACAGAGGCAGAGACAGAGACAGAGACAGACACAGAGGTAGAGACAGAGACAGAGACACAGAGAGAGTCAGGAGACAAAGACGGAGAAAGTGGGGCAGGAGACAAACACGGAGAAAAAGACGGTGACAGACACCGTCACCGAGACAGAGATAGAGACAGAGACAGAAACAGAGACAGAGACAGAGACAGAGACAGAGACAGAGACAGAGACAGAGACAGAGACAGAGACAGACACAGAGACATAGACAGAGACAGAGACAGAGACAGAGACAGAGACAGAGACAGAGACAGAGATAGTGTCAGAGGCAGAGACAGAGGGAGAGACAGGAGACAAAGACGGAGTTAGAGGGGCAGGAGACAAACACGGAGAAAAAGACGGGGACAGAGACCGTCACCGAGACAGAGACAGAGACAGAGACAGAGACAGAGACAGAGACAGAGACAGAGACAGAGACAGAGACAGAGACAGAGACAGAGACAGAGACCGAGACAGAGACAGAGACAGAGACAGAGACGGAGACAGAGACAGAGGGGTAAGAGATAACGACGGAGACAGAGACAGTGACTGCGACAGAGACAGACACAGAGATAGAGACAGAGACAGTGACAGAGGGAGAGACAGGAGACAAAGGCGGAGTTAGAGGGGCAGGAGACAAACACGGAGAAGAAGACGGGGCAGAGACCGTCACCGAGACAGAGACAGAGACAGAGACAGAGACAGAGACAGAGACAGAGACAGAGGCAGAGACAGAGACAGAGACAGAGACAGAGACCGAGACCGAGACAGAGACAGAGACAGAGACAGAGACAGAGACGGAGACAGAGACAGAGGGGTAAGAGATAACGACGGAGACAGAGACAGTGACTGCGACAGAGACAGAGACAGAGACAGAGACAGAGACAGAGACAGAGACAGAGACAGAGACAGAGACAGACACAGAGATAGAGACAGAGACAGAGACAGAGACAGAGACAGAGACAGAGACAGAGACAGACACAGAGACAGAGACAGAGACAGAGACAGAGACAGAGAAAGAGACAGAGACAGAGACAGAGACAGAGACAGAGAAAGAGACAGAGACAGACACAGAGATAGAGACAGAGACAGACACAGAGAGAGAGACAGGGACAGGGACAGGGACAGAGACAGAGGCAGAGACAGAGACAGAGACAGACACAGAGGTAGAGACAGAGACAGAGACACAGAGAGAGACAGGAGACAAAGACGGAGAAAGTGGGGCAGGAGACAAACACGGAGAAAAAGACGGGGACAGAGACCGTCACCGAGACAGAGATAGAGACAGAGACAGAAACAGAGACAGAGACAGAGACAGAGACAGAGACAGAGACAGAGACAGAGACAGAGACAGAGACAGAGACAGAGACAGAGACAGAGACAGAGACAGAGACAGAGACAGAGACAGAGACAGAGACAGAGACAGAGACAGAGACAGAGACAGAGACATAGACACAGACAGAGACAGAGACAGAGACACAGACAGAGACGGAGGGGTAAGAGACAACGACGGAAACAGAGACAGTGACTGAGACTGAGGCAAAGATAGAGACAGAGACAGAGACGGAGACAGAGACAGAGACAGAGACAGAGACAGAGACAGAGACAGAGACAGAGACAGAGTCAGAGACAGAGACAGAGACAGAGACAGAGAGAGAGAGACAGAGACAGAGACGGAGACAGAGACAGAGACAGAGGCAGAGACAGAAACAGAGACAGAGACAGAGACAGAGACAGAGACAGAGACAGAGACAGAGACAGAGACAGAGACAGAGACAGAGACAGAGACAGAGACAGAGACAGAGACAGAGACAGAGACAGAGACAGAGACAGAGACAGAGACAGAGACAGAGACAGAGACATAGACACAGACAGAGACAGAGACAGAGACACAGACAGAGACGGAGGGGTAAGAGACAACGACGGAAACAGAGACAGTGACTGAGACTGAGGCAAAGATAGAGACAGAGACAGAGACGGAGACAGAGACAGAGACAGAGACAGAGACAGAGACAGAGTCAGAGACAGAGACAGAGACAGAGACAGAGAGAGAGAGACAGAGACAGAGACGGAGACAGAGACAGAGACAGAGGCAGAGACAGAGACAGGGACAGAGACAGAGACAGAGACAGAGACGGAGGGGTAGAGGCATCGACGGAGACAGAGACAGTGTCTGAGACGGTGGCAAAGACAGAGACAGAGACAGAGACAGAGACAGACACAGAGATAGAGACAGAGACAGTGACAGAGGGAGAGACAGGAGACAAAGGCGGAGTTAGAGGGGCAGGAGACAAACACGGAGAAGAAGACGGGGCAGAGACCGTCACCGAGACAGAGACAGAGACAGAGACAGAGACAGAGACAGAGGCAGAGACAGAGACAGAGACAGAGACAGAGACCGAGACAGAGACAGAGACAGAGAAAGAGACAGAGACAGACACAGAGATAGAGACAGAGACAGACACAGAGAGAGAGACAGGGACAGGGACAGGGACAGAGACAGAGGCAGAGACAGAGACAGAGACAGACACAGAGGTAGAGACAGAGACAGAGACACAGAGAGAGACAGGAGACAAAGACGGAGAAAGTGGGGCAGGAGACAAACACGGAGAAAAAGACGGGGACAGAGACCGTCACCGAGACAGAGATAGAGACAGAGACAGAAACAGAGACAGAGACAGAGACAGAGACAGAGACAGAGACAGAGACAGAGACAGAGACAGAGACAGAGACAGAGACAGAGACAGAGACAGAGACAGAGACAGAGACAGAGACAGAGACAGAGACAGAGACACAGACAGAGACAGAGACAGAGACACAGACAGAGACGGAGGGGTAAGAGACAACGACGGAAACAGAGACAGTGACTGAGACTGAGGCAAAGATAGAGACAGAGACAGAGACGGAGACAGAGACAGAGACAGAGACAGAGACAGAGACAGAGACAGAGACAGAGACAGAGACAGAGTCAGAGACAGAGACAGAGACAGAGACAGAGAGAGAGAGACAGAGACAGAGACGGAGACAGAGACAGAGACAGAGGCAGAGACAGAGACAGGGACAGAGACAGAGACAGAGACAGAGACGGAGGGGTAGAGGCATCGACGGAGACAGAGACAGTGTCTGAGACGGTGGCAAAGACAGAGACAGAGACAGAGACAGAGACAGACACAGAGATAGAGACAGAGACAGTGACAGAGGGAGAGACAGGAGACAAAGGCGGAGTTAGAGGGGCAGGAGACAAACACGGAGAAGAAGACGGGGCAGAGACCGTCACCGAGACAGAGACAGAGACAGAGGCAGAGACAGAGACAGAGGCAGAGACAGAGACAGAGACAGAGACAGAGACCGAGACAGAGACAGAGACAGAGACAGAGACAGAGACAGAGGCAGAGACGGAGACAGAGACAGAGGGGTAAGGGATAACGACGGAGACAGAGACAGTGACTGCGACAGAGACAGAGACAGAGACAGAGACAGAGACAGAGACAGAGACAGAGACAGAGACAGAGACAGACACAGAGATAGAGACAGAGACAGAGACAGAGACAGAGACAGAGACAGAGACAGAGACAGAGACAGAGACAGAGAAAGAGACAGAGACAGACACAGAGATAGAGACAGAGACAGACACAGAGAGAGAGACAGAGACAGAGACACAGAGAGAGTCAGGAGACGAAGACGGAGAAAGTGGGGCAGGAGACAAACACGGAGAAAAAGACGGGGACAGAGACCGTCACCGAGACAGAGATAGAGACAGAGACAGAAACAGAGACAGAGACAGAGACAGAGACAGAGACAGAGACAGACACAGAGACATAGACAGAGACAGAGACAGAGACAGAGACAGAGACAGAGACAGAGACAGGGACAGAGACAGAGACAGAGATAGTGTCAGAGGCAGAGACAGAGGGAGAGACAGGAGACAAAGACGGAGTTAGAGGGGCAGGAGACAAACACGGAGAAAAAGACGGGGACAGAGACCGTCACCGAGACAGAGACAGAGACAGAGACAGAGACAGAGACAGAGACAGAGACAGAGACAGAGACAGAGACCGAGACAGAGACAGAGACAGAGACAGAGTCGGAGACAGAGACAGAGTCAGAGGCAGAGACAGAGACAGAGACAGAGACAGAGACAGAGACGGAGGGGTAAGAGACAATGACGGAGACAGAGACAGTGACTGAGACGGAGGCAAAGTCAGAGACAGAGACAGAGACAGAGACAGAGACAGAGACAGAGACAGAGACAGAGACAGAGACAGAGACAGAGACAGAGACAGAGTGAGAGACATAGACAGGGACAGGGACAGAGACAGAGACAGAGACAGAGACAGAGACAGAGACAGAGACAGAGACAGAGACAGAGACAGATACAGAGACAGAGACAGAGACAGAGACAGAGACAGAGACAGAGACAGACACAGAGATAGAGACAGAGACAGAGACAGAGAGAGAGACAGAGACAGGGGCAGGGACAGGGACAGGGACAGACACAGAGACAGAGACAGAGACAGAGGCAGAGACAGAGACAGAGACAGAGACAGAGACAGAGACAGAAACAGAGACAGAGACAGAGACAGAGACAGAGACAGAGACAGAGACAGAGACAGAGACAGAGACAGAGACAGACACAGAGACAGAGACAGAGACAGAGACAGAGAAAGAGACAGAGACAGAGACAGAGACAGAGACAGAGAAAGAGACAGAGACAGACACAGAGATAGAGACAGAGACAGACACAGAGAGAGAGACAGGGACAGGGACAGGGACAGAGACAGAGGCAGAGACAGAGACAGAGACAGACACAGAGGTAGAGACAGAGACAGAGACACAGAGAGAGACAGGAGACAAAGACGGAGATAGAGGGGCAGGACAAAAACACGGAGAAAAAGACGGGGACAGAGACCGTCACCGAGACAGAGGCAGAGACAGAGACAGAGACAGAGACAGAGACAGAGACAGAGACAGAGACAGAGACAGAGACAGAGACAGAGACAGAGACAGAGACAGAGACAGAGACAGAGACAGAGACAGAGACAGAGACAGAGACAGAGACAGAGACAGAGACAGAGACAGAGACAGAGACAGAGACAGAGACAGAGACAGAGACAGAGACAGAGACAGAGACAGAGACAGAGACAGAGACAGAGGCAGAGACAGAGACAGAGACAGAGACAGAGACAGAGACAGAAACAGAGACAGAGACAGAGACAGAGACAGAGAAAGAGACAGAGACAGACACAGAGATAGAGACAGAGACAGACACAGAGAGAGAGACAGGGACAGGGACAGGGACAGAGACAGAGGCAGAGACAGAGACAGAGACAGACACAGAGGTAGAGACAGAGACAGAGACACAGAGAGAGTCAGGAGACAAAGACGGAGAAAGTGGGGCAGGAGACAAACACGGAGAAAAAGACGGTGACAGACACCGTCACCGAGACAGAGATAGAGACAGAGACAGAAACAGAGACAGAGACAGAGACAGAGACAGAGACAGAGACAGAGACAGAGACAGAGACAGACACAGAGACATAGACAGAGACAGAGACAGAGACAGAGACAGAGACAGAGACAGAGACAGAGATAGTGTCAGAGGCAGAGACAGAGGGAGAGACAGGAGACAAAGACGGAGTTAGAGGGGCAGGAGACAAACACGGAGAAAAAGACGGGGACAGAGACCGTCACCGAGACAGAGACAGAGACAGAGACAGAGACAGAGACAGAGACAGAGACAGAGACCGAGACAGAGACAGAGACAGAGACAGAGTCGGAGACAGAGACAGAGGGGTAAGAGACAATGACGGAGACGGAGACAGTGACTGCGACAGAGTCGGAGACAGAGACAGAGGGGTAAGAGACAATGACGGAGACGGAGACAGTGACTGCGACAGAGACAGAGACAGAGACAGAGACAGAGACAGAGTCAGAGGCAGAGACAGAGACAGAGACAGAGACAGAGACAGAGACGGAGGGGTAAGAGACAACGACGGAGACAGAGACAGTGACTGAGACGGAGGCAAAGACAGAGACAGAGACAGAGACAGAGACAGAGACAGAGACAGAGACAGAGACAGAGACAGAGACAGAGACAGAGACAGAGACAGAGACAGAGACAGAGACAGAGACAGAGACAGAGGCAGAGACAGAGACAGAGACAGAGACAGAGACAGAGACAGAGACAGAGACAGAGACAGAGACAGAGTGAGAGACATAGGCAGGGACAGGGACAGAGACAGAGACAGAGACAGAGACAGAGACAGAGACAGAGACAGAGACAGAGACAGAGACAGAGACAGATACAGAGACAGAGACAGAGACAGAGACAGAGACAGAGACAGAGACAGAGACGGACACAGAGATAGAGACAGAGACAGAGACAGAGAGAGAGACAGAGACAGGGGCAGGGACAGGGACAGGGACAGACACAGAGACAGAGACAGAGGCAGAGACAGAGACAGAGACAGAGACAGAGACAGAGACAGAGACAGAGGCAGAGACAGAGACAGAGACAGAGACAGAGACAGAGACAGAAACAGAGACAGAGACAGAGACAGAGACAGAGACAGAGACAGAGACAGAGACAGAGACAGACACAGAGACAGAGACAGAGACAGAGACAGAGAAAGAGACAGAGACAGAGACAGAGACAGAGACAGAGACAGAGACAGAGACAGAGACAGAAGGGTAAGAGACAACGACGGAGACAGAGACAGTGACTGCGACAGAGACAGAGACAGAGACAGAGACAGAGACAGAGACAGAGACAGAGACAGAGACAGAGACAGAGGCAGAGACAGAGACAGAGACAGAGACAGAGACAGAGACAGAGACAGAGACAGAGACAGAGACAGAGACAGAGACAGAGTGAGAGACATAGACAGGGACAGGGACAGAGACAGAGACAGAGACAGAGACAGAGACAGAGACAGAGACAGAGATAGTGTCAGAGGCAGAGACAGAGGGAGAGACAGGAGACAAAGACGGAGTTAGAGGGGCAGGAGACAAACACGGAGAAAAAGACGGGGACAGAGACCGTCACCGAGACAGAGACAGAGACAGAGACAGAGGCAGAGACAGAGACAGAGACAGAGACAGAGACAGAGACAGAGACAGAGACAGAGACCGAGACAGAGACAGAGACAGAGTCGGAGACAGAGACAGAGGGGTAAGAGACAATGACGGAGACGGAGACAGTGACTGCGACAGAGACAGAGACAGAGATAGAGACAGAGTCAGAGGCAGAGACAGAGACAGAGACAGAGACAGAGACAGAGACGGAGGGGTAAGAGACAACGACGGAGACAGAGACAGTGACTGAGACGGAGGCAAAGACAGAGACAGAGACAGAGACAGAGACAGAGACAGAGACAGAGACAGAGACAGAGACAGAGACAGAGACAGAGACAGAGACAGAGACAGAGACAGAGACAGAGACAGAGACAGAGACAGAGACAGAGACAGAGACAGAGACAGAGACAGAGACAGAGACAGAGGCAGAGACAGAGACAGAGACAGAGACAGAGACAGAGACAGAAACAGAGGCAGAGACAGAGACGGAGGGGTAAGAGACAACGACGGAAACAGAGACAGTGACTGAGACGGAGGCAAAGATAGAGACAGAGACAGAGACGGAGACAGGGACAGAGACAGAGACAGAGACAGAGACAGAGACAGAGACAGAGACGGAGACAGAGACAGAGACAGAAACAGAGACAGAGGCAGAGACGGAGGGGTAAGAGACAACGACGGAAACAGAGACAGTGACTGAGACGGAGGCAAAGATAGAGACAGAGACAGAGACGGAGACAGAGACAGAGACAGAGACAGAGACAGAGACAGAGACAGAGACAGAGACGGAGACAGAGACAGAGACAGAGGCAGAGACAGAGACAGAGACAGAGACAGACACAGAGATAGAGACAGAGACAGTGACAGAGGGAGAGGCAGGAGACAAAGGCGGAGATGGAGGGGCAGGAGACAAACACGGAGAAAAAGACGGGGACAGAGACCGTCACCGAGACAGAGACAGAGACAGAGACAGAGACAGAGGCAGAGACAGAGACAGAGACAGAGACAGAGACCGAGACAGAGACAGAGACAGAGACGGAGACAGAGACAGAGGGGTAAGAGACAACGACGGAGACAGAGACAGTGACTGCGACAGAGACAGAGACAGAGACAGAGACAGAGACAGAGACAGAGACAGAGACAGAGACAGAGACAGAGACAGAGACAGAAACAGAGACAGAGACAGAGACAGAGACAGAGACAGAGACAGAGACAGACACAGAGACAGAGACAGAGACAGACACAGAGGTAGAGACAGAGACAGAGACACAGAGAGAGACAGGAGACAAAGACGGAGAAAGTGGGGCAGGAGTCAAACACGGAGAAAAAGACGGGGACAGAGACCGTCACCGAGACAGAGACAGAGACAGAGACAGAAACAGAGACAGAGACAGAGACAGAGACAGAGACAGAGACAGAGACAGAGACAGAGACAGAGACATAGACAGAGACAGAGACAGAGACAGAGACAGAGACAGAGACAGAGACAGAGACAGAGACAGAGACAGAGACAGAGACAGAGATAGTGTCAGAGGCAGAGACAGAGGGAGAGACAGGAGACAAAGACGGAGTTAGAGGGGCAGGAGACAAACACGGAGAAAAAGACGGGGACAGAGACCGTCACCGAGACAGAGACAGAGACAGAGACAGAGACAGAGGCAGAGACAGAGACAGAGACAGAGACAGAGACCGAGACAGAGACAGAGACAGAGACAGAGTCGGAGACAGAGACAGAGGGGTAAGAGACAATGACGGAGACGGAGACAGTGACTGCGACAGAGACAGAGACAGAGACAGAGACAGAGACAGAGACAGAGACAGAGACAGAGACAGAGACAGAGACAGAGACAGAGACAGAGACAGAGACAGAGACAGAGACAGAGACAGAGACAGAGACAGAGACAGAGACAGAGACAGAGACAGAGGCAGAGACAGAGACAGAGACAGAGACAGAGACAGAGACAGAGACAGAGACAGAGACAGAGACAGAGACAGAGACAGAGACAGAGACAGAGACAGAGACAGAGACAGAGACAGACACAGAGAAAGAGACAGAGACAGAGACAGAGACAGAGACAGACACAGAGACAGAAGCAGAGACAGAGACAGAGACGGACACAAAGAAGGAGACAAAGGCGGAGGCAAAGACGAAGACAGAGACCGAGAGATAGAGACAGAGACAGAGACAGAGAGAGAGACAGTGACAGGGGCAGGGACAGGGACAGGGACAGGGACAGGGACAGGGACAGGGACAGGGACAGACACAGAGACAGAGACAGAGACAGAGACAGAGACAGATGCAGAGACAGAGACAGAGACAGAGACAGAGACAGAGACAGAGACAGATGCAGAGACAGAGACAGAGGCAGAGACAGAGACAGAGACAGAGACAGAGACAGAGACAGATACAGAGACAGAGACGGAGACAGAGACAGAGACAGAGACAGAGACAGAGACAGAGACAGAGACAGAGACAGAAACAGAGGGGTAAGAGACAACGACGGAGACAGAGACAGTGACTGCGACAGAGACAGAGACAGAGACAGAGACAGAGTCAGAGGCAGAGTCAGAGACAGAGACAGAGACAGAGACAGAGACGGAGGGGTAAGAGACAACGACGGAGACAGAGACAGTGACTGAGACGGAGGCAAAGACAGAGACAGAGACAGAGACGGAGACAGAGACAGAGACGGAGACAGAGACGGAGACAGAGACAGAGACAGGGACAGAGACAGAGACAGAGACAGAGACAGAGACAGAGACAGAGACAGAGTGAGAGACAGAGACAGAGACAGGGACAGAGACAGAGACAGAGACAGAGACAGAGACAGAGACAGAGACAGAGACAGAGACAGAGACAGAGACGGAGACAGAGACAGAGACAGAGCAGAGACAGAGACAGAGACAGAGACAGAGACAGAGACAGAGACAGAGACAGAGACAGAGACAGACACAGAGATAGAGACAGAGACAGAGACAGAGAGAGAGACAGGAGACAAAGACGGAGATAGAGGGGCAGGAGACAAACACGGAGAAAAAGACGCGGACAGTGACCGTGACCGAGACAGAGACAGAGACAGAGACAGAGACAGAGACAGAGACAGAGACAGAGACAGAGACAGAGACAGGGACAGAGACAGAGACAGAGACAGAGACAGAGACAGAGACAGAGACAGACACAGAGGTAGAGACAGAGACAGAGACAGAGAGAGAGACAGGAGACAAAGACGGAGATAGAGGGGCAGGAGACAAACACGGAGAAAAAGACGGGGACAGTGACCGTGACCGAGACAGAGATAGAGACAGAGACAGAAACAGAGACAGAGACAGAGACAGAGACAGAGACAGAGACAGAGACAGAGACAGAGACAGAGACAGAGACAGAGACAGAGACAGAGACAGAGACAGAGACAGAGACAGAGACAGAGACAGAGACAGAGACAGAGACAGAGACAGAGACAGAGACAGACACAGAGGTAGAGACAGAGACAGAGACAGAGAGAGAGACAGGAGACAAAGACGGAGATAGAGGGGCAGGAGACAAACACGGAGAAAAAGACGGGGACAGTGACCGTGACAGAGACAGAGACAGAGACAGAGACAGATACAGAGACAGACACAGAGACAGAGACAGAGACAGATACTGAGAAAGAGACGGAGACAGAGACAGAGACAGAGACAGAGACAGAGACAGAGACAGAGACAGAGACAGAGTGAGAGACAGAGACAGAGACAGGGACAGAGACAGAGACAGAGACAGAGACAGAGACAGAGACAGAGACAGAGACAGAGACAGAGACAGAGACAGAGACAGAGACAGAGACATAGACAGAGACAGAGAAAGAGACAGAGACAGAGACAGACACAGAGATAGAGTCAGAGACAGACACAGAGAGAGAGACAGGGACAGGGACAGGGACAGAGACAGAGACAGAGGCAGAGACAGAGACAGAGACAGACACAGAGGTAGAGACAGAGACAGAGACACAGAGAGAGACAGGAGACAAAGACGGAGAAAGAGGGGCAGGAGACAAACACGGAGAAAAAGACGGGGACAGAGACCGTCACCGAGACAGAGATAGAGACAGAGACAGAAACAGAGACAGAGACAGAGACAGAGACAGAGACAGAGACAGAGACAGAGACAGAGACAGAGACAGAGACAGAGACAGAGATAGAGACAGAGACAGACACAGAGACAGAGATAGTGTCAGAGGCAGAGACAGAGGCAGAGACAGAGACAGAGACGGAGACAAAGACGGAGACAAAGGCGGAGGCAAAGACGAAGACAGAGACCGATCCAGAGATAGAGACAGAGACAGAGACAGAGACAGAAAGAGAGACAGGAGACAAAGACGGTGATAGAGGGGCAGCAGACAAACACGGAGAAAAAGACGGGGACAGTGACCGTGACCGAGACAGAGATAGAGACAGAGACAGAGACAGAGACAGAGACAGAGACAGAGACAGAGACAGAGACAGAGACAGAGACAGAGACGGAGACATAGACAGAGACAGAGACAGAGACAGAGACAGAGACAGAGACAGAGACACAGACAGAGACAGAGATAGTGTCAGAGGCAGAGACAGAGGGAGAGACAGGAGACAAAGACGGCGTTAGAGGGGCAGGAGACAAACACGGAGAAAAAGACGGGGACAGAGACCGTCACCGAGACAGAGACAGAGACAGAGACAGAGACAGAGACAGAGGCAGCGACAGAGACAGAGACAGAGACAGAGACAGAGACAGAGACCGAGACAGAGACAGGGACAGAGACAGAGTGAGAGACGGAGACAGAGACAGAGACAGAGACGGAGGGGTAAGAGACAACGACGGAGACAGAGACAGTGACTGAGACGGAGGCAAAGACAGAGACAGAGACAGAGACAGAGACAGAGACAGAGACAGAGACAGAGACAGAGACAGAGACAGAGACAGAGACAGAGACAGAGACAGAGACAGAGACAGAGACAGAGACAGAGACAGACACAGAGATAGAGACAGAGACAGTGACAGAGGGAGAGGCAGGAGACAAAGGCGGAGATGGAGGGGCAGGAGACAAACACGGAGAAAAAGACGGGGACAGAGACCGTCACCGAGACAGAGACAGAGACAGAGACAGAGACAGAGGCAGAGACAGAGACAGAGACAGAGACAGAGACCGAGACAGAGACAGAGACAGAGACGGAGACAGAGACAGAGGGGTAAGAGACAACGACGGAGACAGAGACAGTGACTGCGACAGAGACAGAGACAGAGACAGAGACAGAGACAGAGACAGAGACAGAGACAGAGACAGAGACAGAGACAGAGACAGAAACAGAGACAGAGACAGAGACAGAGACAGAGACAGAGACAGAGACAGACACAGAGACAGAGACAGAGACAGACACAGAGGTAGAGACAGAGACAGAGACACAGAGAGAGACAGGAGACAAAGACGGAGAAAGTGGGGCAGGAGTCAAACACGGAGAAAAAGACGGGGACAGAGACCGTCACCGAGACAGAGACAGAGACAGAGACAGAAACAGAGACAGAGACAGAGACAGAGACAGAGACAGAGACAGAGACAGAGACAGAGACAGAGACATAGACAGAGACAGAGACAGAGACAGAGACAGAGACAGAGACAGAGACAGAGACAGAGACAGAGACAGAGACAGAGACAGAGATAGTGTCAGAGGCAGAGACAGAGGGAGAGACAGGAGACAAAGACGGAGTTAGAGGGGCAGGAGACAAACACGGAGAAAAAGACGGGGACAGAGACCGTCACCGAGACAGAGACAGAGACAGAGACAGAGACAGAGGCAGAGACAGAGACAGAGACAGAGACAGAGACCGAGACAGAGACAGAGACAGAGACAGAGTCGGAGACAGAGACAGAGGGGTAAGAGACAATGACGGAGACGGAGACAGTGACTGCGACAGAGACAGAGACAGAGACAGAGACAGAGACAGAGACAGAGACAGAGACAGAGACAGAGACAGAGACAGAGACAGAGACAGAGACAGAGACAGAGACAGAGACAGAGACAGAGACAGAGACAGAGACAGAGACAGAGACAGAGACAGAGGCAGAGACAGAGACAGAGACAGAGACAGAGACAGAGACAGAGACAGAGACAGAGACAGAGACAGAGACAGAGACAGAGACAGAGACAGAGACAGAGACAGAGACAGAGACAGACACAGAGAAAGAGACAGAGACAGAGACAGAGACAGAGACAGACACAGAGACAGAAGCAGAGACAGAGACAGAGACGGACACAAAGAAGGAGACAAAGGCGGAGGCAAAGACGAAGACAGAGACCGAGAGATAGAGACAGAGACAGAGACAGAGAGAGAGACAGTGACAGGGGCAGGGACAGGGACAGGGACAGGGACAGGGACAGGGACAGGGACAGGGACAGACACAGAGACAGAGACAGAGACAGAGACAGAGACAGATGCAGAGACAGAGACAGAGACAGAGACAGAGACAGAGACAGAGACAGATGCAGAGACAGAGACAGAGGCAGAGACAGAGACAGAGACAGAGACAGAGACAGAGACAGATACAGAGACAGAGACGGAGACAGAGACAGAGACAGAGACAGAGACAGAGACAGAGACAGAGACAGAGACAGAAACAGAGGGGTAAGAGACAACGACGGAGACAGAGACAGTGACTGCGACAGAGACAGAGACAGAGACAGAGACAGAGTCAGAGGCAGAGTCAGAGACAGAGACAGAGACAGAGACAGAGACGGAGGGGTAAGAGACAACGACGGAGACAGAGACAGTGACTGAGACGGAGGCAAAGACAGAGACAGAGACAGAGACGGAGACAGAGACAGAGACGGAGACAGAGACGGAGACAGAGACAGAGACAGGGACAGAGACAGAGACAGAGACAGAGACAGAGACAGAGACAGAGACAGAGTGAGAGACAGAGACAGAGACAGGGACAGAGACAGAGACAGAGACAGAGACAGAGACAGAGACAGAGACAGAGACAGAGACAGAGACAGAGACGGAGACAGAGACAGAGACAGAGCAGAGACAGAGACAGAGACAGAGACAGAGACAGAGACAGAGACAGAGACAGAGACAGAGACAGACACAGAGATAGAGACAGAGACAGAGACAGAGAGAGAGACAGGAGACAAAGACGGAGATAGAGGGGCAGGAGACAAACACGGAGAAAAAGACGCGGACAGTGACCGTGACCGAGACAGAGACAGAGACAGAGACAGAGACAGAGACAGAGACAGAGACAGAGACAGAGACAGAGACAGGGACAGAGACAGAGACAGAGACAGAGACAGAGACAGAGACAGAGACAGACACAGAGGTAGAGACAGAGACAGAGACAGAGAGAGAGACAGGAGACAAAGACGGAGATAGAGGGGCAGGAGACAAACACGGAGAAAAAGACGGGGACAGTGACCGTGACCGAGACAGAGATAGAGACAGAGACAGAAACAGAGACAGAGACAGAGACAGAGACAGAGACAGAGACAGAGACAGAGACAGAGACAGAGACAGAGACAGAGACAGAGACAGAGACAGAGACAGAGACAGAGACAGAGACAGAGACAGAGACAGAGACAGAGACAGAGACAGAGACAGAGACAGACACAGAGGTAGAGACAGAGACAGAGACAGAGAGAGAGACAGGAGACAAAGACGGAGATAGAGGGGCAGGAGACAAACACGGAGAAAAAGACGGGGACAGTGACCGTGACAGAGACAGAGACAGAGACAGAGACAGATACAGAGACAGACACAGAGACAGAGACAGAGACAGATACTGAGAAAGAGACGGAGACAGAGACAGAGACAGAGACAGAGACAGAGACAGAGACAGAGACAGAGACAGAGTGAGAGACAGAGACAGAGACAGGGACAGAGACAGAGACAGAGACAGAGACAGAGACAGAGACAGAGACAGAGACAGAGACAGAGACAGAGACAGAGACAGAGACAGAGACATAGACAGAGACAGAGAAAGAGACAGAGACAGAGACAGACACAGAGATAGAGTCAGAGACAGACACAGAGAGAGAGACAGGGACAGGGACAGGGACAGAGACAGAGACAGAGGCAGAGACAGAGACAGAGACAGACACAGAGGTAGAGACAGAGACAGAGACACAGAGAGAGACAGGAGACAAAGACGGAGAAAGAGGGGCAGGAGACAAACACGGAGAAAAAGACGGGGACAGAGACCGTCACCGAGACAGAGATAGAGACAGAGACAGAAACAGAGACAGAGACAGAGACAGAGACAGAGACAGAGACAGAGACAGAGACAGAGACAGAGACAGAGACAGAGACAGAGATAGAGACAGAGACAGACACAGAGACAGAGATAGTGTCAGAGGCAGAGACAGAGGCAGAGACAGAGACAGAGACGGAGACAAAGACGGAGACAAAGGCGGAGGCAAAGACGAAGACAGAGACCGATCCAGAGATAGAGACAGAGACAGAGACAGAGACAGAAAGAGAGACAGGAGACAAAGACGGTGATAGAGGGGCAGCAGACAAACACGGAGAAAAAGACGGGGACAGTGACCGTGACCGAGACAGAGATAGAGACAGAGACAGAGACAGAGACAGAGACAGAGACAGAGACAGAGACAGAGACAGAGACAGAGACAGAGACGGAGACATAGACAGAGACAGAGACAGAGACAGAGACAGAGACAGAGACAGAGACACAGACAGAGACAGAGATAGTGTCAGAGGCAGAGACAGAGGGAGAGACAGGAGACAAAGACGGCGTTAGAGGGGCAGGAGACAAACACGGAGAAAAAGACGGGGACAGAGACCGTCACCGAGACAGAGACAGAGACAGAGACAGAGACAGAGACAGAGGCAGCGACAGAGACAGAGACAGAGACAGAGACAGAGACAGAGACCGAGACAGAGACAGGGACAGAGACAGAGTGAGAGACGGAGACAGAGACAGAGACAGAGACGGAGGGGTAAGAGACAACGACGGAGACAGAGACAGTGACTGAGACGGAGGCAAAGACAGAGACAGAGACAGAGACAGAGACAGAGACAGAGACAGAGACAGAGACAGAGACAGAGACAGAGACAGAGACAGAGACAGAGACAGAGACAGAGACAGAGACAGAGACAGAGACAGAGACAGAGACAGAGACAGAGACAGAGACAGAGACAGAGACAGAGACAGAGACAGAGACGTAGACAGAGACAGAGACAGAGACAGAGACAGAGACAGAGACAGAGACAGAGACAGAGACAGAGACAGAGACAGAGACAGAGACAGAGACAGAGACAGAGACAGAGACAGAGACAGAGACAGAGACAGAGACAGAGACAGAGACAGAGACAGAGACAGAGACAGAGACAGACACAGAGATAGAGACAAAGAGAGAGAGACAGGAGACAAAGACGGAGATAGAGCGCAGGAGAAAAACACGGAGAAAAAGACGGGGACAGAGACCGTCACCGAGACAGAGGCAGAGACAGAGACAGAGACAGAGACAGAGACAGAGACAGAGACAGAGACAGAGACAGAGACAGAGACAGAGACAGAGACAGAGACAGAGACAGAGACAGAGACAGAGACAGAGACAGAGACAGAGACAGAGACAGAGACAGAGACAGAGACAGAGACAGAGACAGAGACAGAGACAGAGACAGAGACAGAGACAGAGGCAGAGACAGAGACAGAGACAGAGACAGAGACAGAGACAGAGAAAGAGACAGAGACAGACACAGAGATAGAGTCAGAGACAGACACAGAGAGAGAGACAGGGACAGGGACAGGGACAGAGACAGAGGCAGAGACAGAGACAGAGACAGACACAGAGGTAGAGACAGAGACCGAGACACAGAGAGAGACAGGAGACAAAGACGGAGAAAGAGGGGCAGGAGACAAACACGGAGAAAAAGACGGGGACAGAGACCGTCACCGAGACAGAGATAGAGACAGAGACAGAAACAGAGACAGAGACAGAGACAGAGACAGAGACAGAGACAGAGACAGAGACAGAGACAGAGACAGAGACAGAGACAGAGACAGAGACAGAGACAGAGACAGAGATAGAGACAGAGACAGAGACAGAGACAGAGACAGAGACAGAAAGAGAGACAGGAGACAAAGACGGTGATAGAGGGGCAGGAGACAAACACGGAGAAAAAGACGGGGACAGTGACCGTGACCGAGACAGAGATAGAGACAGAGACAGAGACAGAGACAGAGACAGAGTGAGAGACAGAGACAGAGACAGAGTGAGAGACAGAGACAGAGACAGGGACAGAGACAGAGACAGAGACAGAGACAGAGACAGAGACAGAGACAGAGACAGAGACAGAGACAGAGACAGAGACAGAGACAGAGACAGAGACAGAGATAGACACAGAGGTAGAGACAGAGACAGAGACAGAGAGAGAGACAGGAGACAAAGACGGAGATAGAGCGCAGGAGAAAAACACGGAGAAAAAGACGGGGACAGAGACCGTCACCGAGACAGAGGCAGAGACAGAGACAGAGACAGAGACAGAGACAGAGACAGAGACAGAGACAGAGACAGAGACAGAGACAGAGACAGAGACAGAGACAGAGACAGAGACAGAGACAGAGACAGAGACAGAGACAGAGACAGAGACAGAGACAGAGACAGAGACAGAGACAGAGACAGAGACAGAGACAGAGACAGAGACAGAGACAGAGACAGAGGCAGAGACAGAGACAGAGACAGAGACAGAGACAGAGAAAGAGACAGAGACAGACACAGAGATAGAGTCAGAGACAGACACAGAGAGAGAGACAGGGACAGGGACAGGGACAGAGACAGAGGCAGAGACAGAGACAGAGACAGACACAGAGGTAGAGACAGAGACCGAGACACAGAGAGAGACAGGAGACAAAGACGGAGAAAGAGGGGCAGGAGACAAACACGGAGAAAAAGACGGGGACAGAGACCGTCACCGAGACAGAGATAGAGACAGAGACAGAAACAGAGACAGAGACAGAGACAGAGACAGAGACAGAGACAGAGACAGAGACAGAGACAGAGACAGAGATAGTGTCAGAGGCAGAGACAGAGGGAGAGACAGGAGACAAAGACGGAGTTAGAGGGGCAGGAGACAAACACGGAGAAAAAGACGGGGACAGAGACCGTCACCGAGACAGAGACAGAGACAGAGACAGAGACAGAGACAGAGGCAGAGACAGAGACAGAGACAGAGACAGAGGCAGAGACTGAGACCGAGACAGAGACAGAGACAGAGACAGAGACAGAGACAGAGTGAGAGACAGAGACAGAGACAGAGTGAGAGACAGAGACAGAGACAGGGACAGAGACAGAGACAGAGACAGAGACAGAGACAGAGACAGAGACAGAGACAGAGACAGAGACAGAGACAGAGACAGAGACAGAGACAGACACAGAGGTAGAGACAGAGACAGAGACAGAGAGAGAGACAGGAGACAAAGACGGAGATAGAGGGGCAGGAGACAAACACGGAGAAAAAGACGGGGACAGAGACCGTCACCGAGACAGAGATAGAGACAGAGACAGAAACAGAGACAGTGACTGAGACGGAGGCAAAGACAGAGACAGAGACAGAGACAGAGACAGAGACAGAGACAGAGACAGAGACAGAGACAGAGACAGAGACAGAGACAGAGACAGAGACAGAGACAGAGACAGAGACAGAGACAGGGACAGAGACAGAGACAGAGACAGAGACAGAGACAGAGACAGAGACAGAGACAGAGACAGAGACAGAGACAGAGACAGAGACAGAGACAGAGACAGAGACAGAGACAGAGACGTAGACAGAGACAGAGACAGAGACAGAGACAGAGACAGAGACAGAGACAGAGACAGGGACAGAGACAGAGACAGAGACAGAGACAGAGACGGAGACAGAGACAGACACAGAGATAGAGACAAAGAGAGAGAGATAGGAGACAAAGACGGAGATAGAGGGGCAGGAGAAAAACACGGAGAAAAAGACGGGGACAGAGACCGTCACCGAGACAGAGGCAGAGACAGAGACAGAGACAGAGACAGAGACAGAGAAAGAGACAGAGACAGAGACAGAGACAGAGACAGAGACAGAGACAGAGACAGAGACAGAGACAGAGACAGAGACAGAGACAGAGACAGAGACAGAGACAGAGGCAGAGACAGAGACAGAGACAGAGACAGAGACAGAGAAAGAGACAGAGACAGACACAGAGATAGAGTCAGAGACAGACACAGAGAGAGAGACAGGGACAGGGACAGGGACAGAGACAGAGGCAGAGACAGAGACAGAGACAGACACAGAGGTAGAGACAGAGACAGAGACACAGAGAGAGACAGGAGACAAAGACGGAGAAAGAGGGGCAGGAGACAAACACGGAGAAAAAGACGGGGACAGAGACCGTCACCGAGACAGAGATAGAGACAGAGACAGAAACAGAGACAGAGACAGAGACCGAGACAGAGACGGAGACAGAGACAGAGACAGAGACGGAGACAGAGACAGAGACGGAGACAGAGACAGAGACAGAGACAGAGCCAGTAACAGAGACAGAGGGGTAAGAGACAACGACGGAGACAGAGACAGTGACTGCGACAGAGACAGAGACAGAGACAGAGACAGAGACAGAGACAGAGTCAGAGGCAGAGCCAGAGACAGAGACAGAGACAGAGACGGAGGGGTAAGAGACAAC
Source organism: Megachile willughbiella (assembly GCA_945859595.2). Taxonomy (NCBI): domain Eukaryota; kingdom Metazoa; phylum Arthropoda; class Insecta; order Hymenoptera; family Megachilidae; genus Megachile; species Megachile willughbiella. The sequence continues at coordinate 867,198 of CAMAOD020000270.1, forward strand.
GACGGAGACAGAGACAGTGACTGAGACGGAGGCAAAGACAGAGACACAGACAGAGACAGAGACAGAGACAGAGACAGAGACAGAGTCAGAGACGGAGACAGAGACAGAGACAGAGATAGTGTCAGAGGCAGAGACAGAGGGAGAGACAGGAGACAAAGACGGAGTTAGAGGGGCAGGAGACAAACACGGAGAAAAAGACGGGGACAGAGACCGTCACCGAGACAGAGACAGAGACAGAGACAGAGACAGAGACAGAGGCAGAGACAGAGACAGAGACAGAGACAGAGACAGAGACAGAGGCAGAGACAGAGACCGAGACAGAGACAGAGACAGAGACAGAGACAGAGACAGAGTGAGAGACAGAGACAGAGACAGAGTGAGAGACAGAGACAGAGACAGGGACAGAGACAGAGACAGAGACAGAGACAGAGACAGAGACAGAGACAGAGACAGAGACAGAGACAGAGACAGAGACAGAGACAGAGACAGAGACAGAGACAGAGACAGAGACAGACACAGAGGTAGAGACAGAGACAGAGACAGAGAGAGAGACAGGAGACAAAGACGGAGATAGAGGGGCAGGAGACAAACACGGAGAAAAAGACGGGGACAGAGACCGTCACCGAGACAGAGATAGAGACAGAGACAGAAACAGAGACAGAGACAGAGACAGAGACAGAGACAGAGACAGAGACAGAGACAGAGACAGAGACAGAGACAGAGACAGAGATAGAGACAGAGACAGACACAGAGACAGAGATAGTGTCAGAGGCAGAGACAGAGACAGAGACAGAGACAGAGACAGAGACGGAGGGTTAAGAGACAACGACGGAGACAGAGACAGTGACTGATACGGAGGCAAAGACAGAGACAGAGACAGAGACAGAGACAGAGACAGAGACAGAGACGGAGGGGTAAGAGACAACGACGGAGACAGAAACAGTGACTGATACGGAGGCAAAGACAGAGACAGAGACAGAGACAGAGACAGAGACAGAGGCAGAGACAGAGACAGAGACGGAGACAAAGACGGAGACAAAGGCGGAGGCAAAGACGAAGACAGAGACCGATCCAGAGATAGAGACAGAGACAGAGACAGAGACAGAAAGAGAGACAGGAGACAAAGACGGTGATAGAGGGGCAGCAGACAAACACGGAGAAAAAGACGGGGACAGTGACCGTGACCGAGACAGAGATAGAGACAGAGACAGAGACAGAGACAGAGACAGAGACAGAGACAGAGACAGAGACAGAGACACAGACAGAGACAGAGATAGTGTCAGAGGCAGAGACAGAGGGAGAGACAGGAGACAAAGTCGGCGTTAGAGGGGCAGGAGACAAACACGGAGAAAAAGACGGGGACAGAGACCGTCACCGAGACAGAGACAGAGACAGAGACAGAGACAGAGACAGAGGCAGCGACAGAGACAGAGACAGAGACAGAGACAGAGACAGAGACAGAGACCGAGACAGAGACAGGGACAGAGACAGAGTGAGAGACGGAGACAGAGACAGAGACAGAGACGGAGGGGTAAGAGACAACGACGGAGACAGAGACAGTGACTGAGACGGAGGCAAAGACAGAGACAGAGACAGAGACAGAGACAGAGACAGAGACAGAGACAGAGACAGAGACAGAGACAGAGACAGAGACAGAGACAGAGACAGAGACAGAGACAGAGACAGAGACAGAGACAGAGACAGAGACAGAGACGTAGACAGAGACAGAGACAGAGACAGAGACAGAGACAGAGACAGAGACAGAGACAGAGACAGAGACAGAGACAGAGACAGAGACAGAGACAGAGACAGAGACAGAGACAGAGACAGAGACAGAGACAGAGACAGAGACAGAGACAGAGACAGAGACAGAGACAGAGACAGACACAGAGATAGAGACAAAGAGAGAGAGACAGGAGACAAAGACGGAGATAGAGCGCAGGAGAAAAACACGGAGAAAAAGACGGGGACAGAGACCGTCACCGAGACAGAGGCAGAGACAGAGACAGAGACAGAGACAGAGACAGAGACAGAGACAGAGACAGAGACAGAGACAGAGACAGAGACAGAGACAGAGACAGAGACAGAGACAGAGACAGAGACAGAGACAGAGACAGAGACAGAGACAGAGACAGAGACAGAGACAGAGACAGAGGCAGAGACAGAGACAGAGACAGAGACAGAGACAGAGAAAGAGACAGAGACAGACACAGAGATAGAGTCAGAGACAGACACAGAGAGAGAGACAGGGACAGGGACAGGGACAGAGACAGAGGCAGAGACAGAGACAGAGACAGACACAGAGGTAGAGACAGAGACCGAGACACAGAGAGAGACAGGAGACAAAGACGGAGAAAGAGGGGCAGGAGACAAACACGGAGAAAAAGACGGGGACAGAGACCGTCACCGAGACAGAGATAGAGACAGAGACAGAAACAGAGACAGAGACAGAGACAGAGACAGAGACAGAGACAGAGACAGAGACAGAGACAGAGACAGAGACAGAGACAGAGACAGAGACAGAGACAGAGATAGAGACAGAGACAGAGACAGAGACAGAGACAGAGACAGAAAGAGAGACAGGAGACAAAGACGGTGATAGAGGGGCAGGAGACAAACACGGAGAAAAAGACGGGGACAGTGACCGTGACCGAGACAGAGATAGAGACAGAGACAGAGGCAGAGACAGAGACAGAGACAGAGACAGAGACAGAGACAGAGACGGAGACATAGACAGAGACAGAGACAGAGACAGAGACAGAGACAGAGACAGAGACAGAGATAGTGTCAGAGGCAGAGACAGAGGGAGAGACAGGAGACAAAGACGGAGTTAGAGGGGCAGGAGACAAACACGGAGAAAAAGACGGGGACAGAGACCGTCACCGAGACAGAGACAGAGACAGAGACAGAGACAGAGACAGAGGCAGAGACAGAGACAGAGACAGAGACAGAGGCAGAGACAGAGACCGAGACAGAGACAGAGACAGAGACAGAGACAGAGACAGAGTGAGAGACAGAGACAGAGACAGAGTGAGAGACAGAGACAGAGACAGGGACAGAGACAGAGACAGAGACAGAGACAGAGACAGAGACAGAGACAGAGACAGAGACAGAGACAGAGACAGAGACAGAGACAGAGACAGAGACAGAGACAGACACAGAGGTAGAGACAGAGACAGAGACAGAGAGAGAGACAGGAGACAAAGACGGAGATAGAGGGGCAGGAGACAAACACGGAGAAAAAGACGGGGACAGAGACCGTCACCGAGACAGAGATAGAGACAGAGACAGAAACAGAGACAGTGACTGAGACGGAGGCAAAGACAGAGACAGAGACAGAGACAGAGACAGAGACAGAGACAGAGACAGAGACAGAGACAGAGACAGAGACAGAGACAGAGACAGAGACAGAGACAGAGACAGAGACAGAGACAGAGACAGAGACAGAGACAGAGACAGAGACAGAGACAGAGACAGAGACAGAGACAGAGACAGAGACAGAGACAGAGACAGAGACAGAGACAGAGACAGAGACAGAGACAGAGACAGAGACAGAGACAGAGACAGAGACGTAGACAGAGACAGAGACAGAGACAGAGACAGAGACAGAGACAGAGACAGAGACAGAGACAGAGACAGAGACAGAGACAGAGACAGAGACGGAGACAGAGACAGACACAGAGATAGAGACAAAGAGAGAGAGATAGGAGACAAAGACGGAGATAGAGGGGCAGGAGAAAAACACGGAGAAAAAGACGGGGACAGAGACCGTCACCGAGACAGAGGCAGAGACAGAGACAGAGACAGAGACAGAGACAGAGAAAGAGACAGAGACAGAGACAGAGACAGAGACAGAGACAGAGACAGAGACAGAGACAGAGACAGAGACAGAGACAGAGACAGAGACAGAGACAGAGACAGAGGCAGAGACAGAGACAGAGACAGAGACAGAGACAGAGAAAGAGACAGAGACAGACACAGAGATAGAGTCAGAGACAGACACAGAGAGAGAGACAGGGACAGGGACAGGGACAGAGACAGAGGCAGAGACAGAGACAGAGACAGACACAGAGGTAGAGACAGAGACAGAGACACAGAGAGAGACAGGAGACAAAGACGGAGAAAGAGGGGCAGGAGACAAACACGGAGAAAAAGACGGGGACAGAGACCGTCACCGAGACAGAGATAGAGACAGAGACAGAAACAGAGACAGAGACAGAGACCGAGACAGAGACGGAGACAGAGACAGAGACAGAGACAGAGACAGAGACAGAGACAGAGACAGAGACAGAGACAGAGACAGAGGCAGAGACAGAGACAGAGACAGAGACAGAGACAGAGGCAGAGACAGAGACCGAGACAGAGACAGAGACAGAGACAGAGACAGAGACAGAGTGAGAGACAGAGACAGAGACAGAGTGAGAGACAGAGACAGAGACAGGGACAGAGACAGAGACAGAGACAGAGACAGAGACAGAGACAGAGACAGAGACAGAGACAGAGACAGAGACAGAGACAGAGACAGAGACAGAGACAGAGACAGAGACAGAGACAGAGACAGACACAGAGGTAGAGACAGAGACAGAGACAGAGAGAGAGACAGGAGACAAAGACGGAGATAGAGGGGCAGGAGACAAACACGGAGAAAAAGACGGGGACAGAGACCGTCACCGAGACAGAGATAGAGACAGAGACAGAAACAGAGACAGAGACAGAGACAGAGACAGAGACAGAGACAGAGACAGAGACAGAGACAGAGACAGAGACAGAGACAGAGACAGAGATAGAGACAGAGACAGACACAGAGACAGAGATAGTGTCAGAGGCAGAGACAGAGACAGAGACAGAGACAGAGACAGAGACGGAGGGTTAAGAGACAACGACGGAGACAGAGACAGTGACTGATACGGAGGCAAAGACAGAGACAGAGACAGAGACAGAGACAGAGACAGAGACAGAGACGGAGGGGTAAGAGACAACGACGGAGACAGAAACAGTGACTGATACGGAGGCAAAGACAGAGACAGAGACAGAGACAGAGACAGAGACAGAGGCAGAGACAGAGACAGAGACGGAGACAAAGACGGAGACAAAGGCGGAGGCAAAGACGAAGACAGAGACCGATCCAGAGATAGAGACAGAGACAGAGACAGAGACAGAAAGAGAGACAGGAGACAAAGACGGTGATAGAGGGGCAGCAGACAAACACGGAGAAAAAGACGGGGACAGTGACCGTGACCGAGACAGAGATAGAGACAGAGACAGAGACAGAGACAGAGACAGAGACAGAGACAGAGACAGAG
>CAMAOD020000270.1:877500-885000 GCA_945859595.2 Megachile willughbiella
GCAGAGACAGAGACAGAGACAGAGACAGAGACAGAGAAAGAGACAGAGACAGACACAGAGATAGAGTCAGAGACAGACACAGAGAGAGAGACAGGGACAGGGACAAGGACAGAGACAGAGGCAGAGACAGAGACAGAGACAGACACAGAGGTAGAGACAGAGACAGAGACACAGAGAGAGACAGGAGACAAAGACGGAGAAAGAGGGGCAGGAGACAAACACGGAGAAAAAGACGGGGACAGAGACCGTCACCGAGACAGAGATAGAGACAGAGACAGAAACAGAGACAGAGACAGAGACAGAGACAGAGACAGAGACAGAGACAGAGACAGAGACAGAGACAGAGACAGAGACAGAGACAGAGACAGAGACAGAGACAGAGACAGAGACAGAGACAGAGACAGAGACAGAGACAGAGACAGAGACAGAGACAGAGACAGAGACAGAGACAGAGTCAGAGACAGAGACAGAGACAGAGACCGAGACAGAGACGGAGACAGACACAGAGACAGAGACGGAGACAGAGACAGAGACGGAGACAGAGACAGAGACAGAGCCAGAAACAGAGACAGAGGGGTAAGAGACAACGACGGAGACAGAGACAGTGACTGCGACAGAGACAGAGACAGAGACAGAGACAGAGACAGAGTCAGAGGCAGAGACAGAGACAGAGACAGAGACAGAGACAGAGACAGAGACAGAGACAGAGACAGAGACAGAGACAGAGACAGAGGCAGAGACAGAGACAGAGACAGAGACAGAGACAGAGAAAGAGACAGAGACAGACACAGAGATAGAGTCAGAGACAGACACAGAGAGAGAGACAGGGACAGGGACAAGGACAGAGACAGAGGCAGAGACAGAGACAGAGACAGACACAGAGGTAGAGACAGAGACAGAGACACAGAGAGAGACAGGAGACAAAGACGGAGAAAGAGGGGCAGGAGACAAACACGGAGAAAAAGACGGGGACAGAGACCGTCACCGAGACAGAGATAGAGACAGAGACAGAAACAGAGACAGAGACAGAGACAGAGACAGAGACAGAGACAGAGACAGAGACAGAGACAGAGACAGAGACAGAGACAGAGACAGAGACAGAGACAGAGACAGAGACAGAGACAGAGACAGAGTCAGAGACAGAGACAGAGACAGAGACCGAGACAGAGACGGAGACAGACACAGAGACAGAGACGGAGACAGAGACAGAGACGGAGACAGAGACAGAGACAGAGCCAGAAACAGAGACAGAGGGGTAAGAGACAACGACGGAGACAGAGACAGTGACTGCGACAGAGACAGAGACAGAGACAGAGACAGAGTCAGAGGCAGAGCCAGAGACAGAGACAGAGACAGAGACGGAGGGGTAAGAGACAACGACGGAGACAGAGACAGTGACTGAGACGGAGGCAAAGACAGAGACACAGACAGAGACAGAGACAGAGACAGAGACAGAGACAGAGTCAGAGACGGAGACAGAGACAGAGACAGAGACAGAGACAGAGACAGAGACAGAGAAAGAGACAGAGACAGAGACAGAGGCAGAGACAGAGACAGGTACAGAGACAGAGACAGAGACAGAGACGGAGGGGTAGAGACATCGACGGAGACAGAGACAGTGTCTGAGAGGGTGGCAAAAACAGAGACAGAGACAGAGACAGAGACAGACACAGAGATAGAGACAGAGACAGAGACAGCGGGAGAGACAGGAGACAAACACGGAGTTAGAGGGGCAGGAGACAAACACGGAGAAAAAGACGGGGACAGAGACCGTCACCGAGACAGAGACAGAGACAGAGACAGAGACAGAGACAGAGACAGAGACAGAGACAGAGACAGAGACAGAGACAGAGACAGAGACAGAGACAGAGACAGAGACAGAGACAGAGACAGAGACAAAGACAGAGACAGAGACAGACACAGAGACAGAAGCAGAGACAGAGACAGGACGGAGACAAAGACGGAGAAAAAGGCGGAGGCAAAGACGAAGACAGAGACCGAGAGATAGAGACAGAGACAGAGACAGAGAGAGAGACAGTGACAGGGGCAGAGACAGAGACAGAGACAGAGACAGAGACAGAGACAGAGACAGAGACAGAGACAGAGACAGAGACAGAGACAGAGACAGAGACAGAGACAGAGACAGAGACAGAGACAGAGACAGAGACAGAGACAGAGACAGAGACGTAGACAGAGACAGAGACAGAGACAGAGACAGAGACAGAGACAGAGACAGAGACAGAGACAGAGACAGAGACAGAGACAGAGACAGAGACAGAGACAGAGACAGAGACAGAGACAGAGACAGAGACAGAGACGGAGACAGAGACAGACACAGAGATAGAGACAAAGAGAGAGAGACAGGAGACAAAGACGGAGATAGAGGGGCAGGAGAAAAACACGGAGAAAAAGACGGGGACAGAGACCGTTACCGAGACAGAGATAGAGACAGAGACAGAAACAGAGACAGAGACAGAGACAGAGACAGAGACAGAGACAGAGACAGAGACAGAGACAGAGACAGAGATAGTGTCAGAGGCAGAGACAGAGACAGAGACAGAGACAGAGACAGAGACAGAAAGAGAGACAGGAGACAAAGACGGTGATAGAGGGGCAGGAGACAAACACGGAGAAAAAGACGGGGACAGTGACCGTGACCGAGACAGAGATAGAGACAGAGACAGAGGCATTGACAGAGACAGAGACAGAGACAGAGACAGAGACAGAGACAGAGACAGAGACGGAGACATAGACAGAGACAGAGACAGAAACAGAGACAGAGACAGAGACAGAGACAGAGATAGTGTCAGAGGCAGAGACAGAGGGAGAGACAGGAGACAAAGACGGAGTTAGAGGGGCAGGAGACAAACACGGAGAAAAAGACGGGGACAGAGACCGTCACCGAGACAGAGACAGAGACAGAGACAGAGACAGAGACAGAGGCAGAGACAGAGACAGAGACAGAGACAGAGGCAGAGACAGAGACCGAGACAGAGACAGAGACAGAGACAGAGACAGAGACAGAGTGAGAGACAGAGACAGAGACAGAGACAGAGACGGAGGGGTAAGAGACAACGACGGAGACAGAGACAGTGACTGAGACGGAGGCAAAGACAGAGACAGAGACAGAGACAGAGACAGAGACAGAGACAGAGATAGAGACAGAGACAGTGACAGAGGGAGAGGCAGGAGACAAAGGCGGAGTTAGAGGGGCAGGAGACAAACACGGAGAAAAAGACGGGGACAGAGACCGCCACCGAGACAGAGACAGAGACAGAGACAGAGACAGAGACAGAGACAGAGGCAGAGACAGAGACAGAGACAGAGACCGAGACAGAGACAGAGACAGAGACAGAGACGGAGACAGAGACAGAGGGGTAAGAGACAACGACGGAGACAGAGACAGTGACTGCGACAGAGACAGAGACAGAGACAGAGACAGAGACAGAGACAGAGACAGAGACAGAGACAGAGACAGAGACAGAGACAGAGACAGAGACAGAGACAGAGACAGAGACAGAGACAGAGACGGAGACAGAGACAGAGTGAGAGACATAGACAGGGACAGGGACAGAGACAGAGACAGAGACAGAGACAGAGACAGAGACAGAGACAGAGACAGATACAGAGACAGAGACAGAGACAGAGACAGAGACAGAGACAGACACAGAGATAGAGACAGAGACAGAGACAGAGAGAGAGACAGAGACAGGGGCAGGGACAGGGACAGGGACAGACACAGAGACAGAGACAGAGGCAGAGGCAGAGACAGAGACAGCGACAGAGACAGAGACAGAGACAGAAACAGAGACAGAGACAGAGACAGAGACAGAGACAGAGACAGAGACAGAGACAGAGACAGAGACAGAGAAAGAGACAGAGACAGAGACAGAGACAGAGAAAGAGACAGAGACAGAGACAGAGACAGACACAGAGACAGAGACAGAGACAGAGACAGACACAGAGACAGAGACAGAGACAGAGACAGAGACAGAGAAAGACACAGAGACAGAGACAGAGACAGAGACAGAGAAAGAGACAGAGACAGACACAGAGATAGAGACAGAGACAGACACAGAGAGAGAGACAGGGACAGGGACAGGGACAGAGACAGAGGCAGAGACAGAGACAGAGACAGACACAGAGGTAGAGACAGAGACAGAGACACAGAGAGAGACAGGAGACAAAGACGGAGAAAGTGGGGCAGGAGACAAACACGGAGAAAAAGACGGGGACAGAGACCGTCACCGAGACAGAGATAGAGACAGAGACAGAAACAGAGACAGGGACAGAGACAGAGACAGAGACAGAGACAGAGACAGAGACAGAGACAGAGACAGAGACAGAGACAGAGACAGAGACAGAGACAGAGACAGAGACAGAGACAGAGACAGAGACAGAGACAGAGACATAGACACAGACAGAGACAGAGACAGAGACAGAGACAGAGACGGAGGGGTAAGAGACAACGACGGAAACAGAGACAGTGACTGAGACTGAGGCAAAGATAGAGACAGAGACAGAGACGGAGACAGAGACAGAGACAGAGACAGAGACAGAGACAGAGACAGAGACAGAGACAGAGACAGAGTCAGAGACAGAGACAGAGACAGAGACAGAGAGAGAGAGACAGAGACAGAGACAGAGACGGAGACAGAGACAGAGACAGAGGCAGAGACAGAGACAGGGACAGAGACAGAGACAGAGACAGAGACGGAGGGGTAGAGGCATCGACGGAGACAGAGACAGTGTCTGAGACGGTGGCAAAGACAGAGACAGAGACAGAGACAGAGACAGACACAGAGATAGAGACAGAGACAGTGACAGAGGGAGAGACAGGAGACAAAGGCGGAGTTAGAGGGGCAGGAGACAAACACGGAGAAGAAGACGGGGACAGAGACCGTCACCGAGACAGAGACAGAGACAGAGACAGAGACAGAGACAGAGGCAGAGACAGAGACAGAGACAGAGACAGAGACCGAGACAGAGACAGAGACAGAGACAGAGACAGAGGCAGAGACAGAGACAGAGACAGAGACAGAGACCGAGACAGAGACAGAGACAGAGACAGAGACAGAAACAGAGACAGAGACAGAGACAGAGACAGAGACAGACACAGAGACAGAGACAGAGACAGAGAAAGAGACAGAGACAGAGACAGAGACAGAGACAGAGACAGAGAAAGAGACAGAGACAGACACAGAGATAGAGACAGAGACAGACACAGAGAGAGAGACAGGGACAGGGACAGGAACAGAGACAGAGGCAGAGACAGAGACAGAGACAGAGACAGAGACAGAGACAGAGTGAGAGACATAGACCGGGACAGGGACAGAGACAGAGACAGAGACAGAGACAGAGACAGAGACAGAGACAGAGACAGATACAGAGACAGAGACAGAGACAGAGACAGAGACAGACACAGAGATAGAGACAGAGACAGAGACAGAGAGAGAGACAGAGACAGGGGCAGGGGCAGGGACAGGGACAGGGACAGACACAGAGACAGAGACAGAGGCAGAGACAGAGACAGAGACAGAGACAGAGAAAGAGACAGAGACAGACACAGAGATAGAGTCAGAGACAGACACAGAGAGAGAGACAGGGACAGGGACAGGGACAGAGACAGAGGCAGAGACAGAGACAGAGACAGACACAGAGGTAGAGACAGAGACAGAGACACAGAGAGAGACAGGAGACAAAGACGGAGAAAGAGGGGCAGGAGACAAACACGGAGAAAAAGACGGGGACAGAGACCGTCACCGAGACAGAGATAGAGACAGAGACAGAAACAGAGACAGAGACAGAGACCGAGACAGAGACGGAGACAGAGACAGAGACAGAGACAGAGACAGAGACAGAGACAGAGACAGAGACAGAGACAGAGACAGAGGCAGAGACAGAGACAGAGACAGAGACAGAGACAGAGGCAGAGACAGAGACCGAGACAGAGACAGAGACAGAGACAGAGACAGAGACAGAGTGAGAGACAGAGACAGAGACAGAGTGAGAGACAGAGACAGAGACAGGGACAGAGACAGAGACAGAGACAGAGACAGAGACAGAGACAGAGACAGAGACAGAGACAGAGACAGAGACAGAGACAGAGACAGAGACAGAGACAGAGACAGAGACAGAGACAGAGACAGACACAGAGGTAGAGACAGAGACAGAGACAGAGAGAGAGACAGGAGACAAAGACGGAGATAGAGGGGCAGGAGACAAACACGGAGAAAAAGACGGGGACAGAGACCGTCACCGAGACAGAGATAGAGACAGAGACAGAAACAGAGACAGAGACAGAGACAGAGACAGAGACAGAGACAGAGACAGAGACAGAGACAGAGACAGAGACAGAGACAGAGATAGAGACAGAGACAGACACAGAGACAGAGATAGTGTCAGAGGCAGAGACAGAGACAGAGACAGAGACAGAGACAGAGACGGAGGGTTAAGAGACAACGACGGAGACAGAGACAGTGACTGATACGGAGGCAAAGACAGAGACAGAGACAGAGACAGAGACAGAGACAGAGACAGAGACGGAGGGGTAAGAGACAACGACGGAGACAGAAACAGTGACTGATACGGAGGCAAAGACAGAGACAGAGACAGAGACAGAGACAGAGACAGAGGCAGAGACAGAGACAGAGACGGAGACAAAGACGGAGACAAAGGCGGAGGCAAAGACGAAGACAGAGACCGATCCAGAGATAGAGACAGAGACAGAGACAGAGACAGAAAGAGAGACAGGAGACAAAGACGGTGATAGAGGGGCAGCAGACAAACACGGAGAAAAAGACGGGGACAGTGACCGTGACCGAGACAGAGATAGAGACAGAGACAGAGACAGAGACAGAGACAGAGACAGAGACAGAGACAGAGACAGAGACAGAGACAGAGACAGAGACGGAGACATAGACAGAGACAGAGACAGAGACAGAGACAGAGACAGAGACAGAGACAGAGACACAGACAGAGACAGAGATAGTGTCAGAGGCAGAGACAGAGGGAGAGACAGGAGACAAAGTCGGCGTTAGAGGGGCAGGAGACAAACACGGAGAAAAAGACGGGGACAGAGACCGTCACCGAGACAGAGACAGAGACAGAGACAGAGACAGAGACAGAGGCAGCGACAGAGACAGAGACAGAGACAGAGACAGAGACAGAGACAGAGACCGAGACAGAGACAGGGACAGAGACAGAGTGAGAGACGGAGACAGAGACAGAGACAGAGACGGAGGGGTAAGAGACAACGACGGAGACAGAGACAGTGACTGAGACGGAGGCAAAGACAGAGACAGAGACAGAGACAGAGACAGAGACAGAGACAGAGACAGAGACAGAGACAGAGACAGAGACAGAGACAGAGACAGAGACAGAGACAGAGACAGAGACAGAGACAGAGACAGAGACAGAGACAGAGACAGAGACAGAGACGTAGACAGAGACAGAGACAGAGACAGAGACAGAGACAGAGACAGAGACAGAGACAGAGAC
>CAMAOD020000270.1:890000-892500 GCA_945859595.2 Megachile willughbiella
GAGACAGAGACAGAGACAGAGACAGAGACAGAGACAGAGACAGAGACAGAGACAGAGACAGAGACAGAGACAGAGACAGAGACAGAGACAGAGACAGAGACAGAGGCAGAGACAGAGACAGAGACAGAGACAGAGACAGAGAAAGAGACAGAGACAGACACAGAGATAGAGTCAGAGACAGACACAGAGAGAGAGACAGGGACAGGGACAAGGACAGAGACAGAGGCAGAGACAGAGACAGAGACAGACACAGAGGTAGAGACAGAGACAGAGACACAGAGAGAGACAGGAGACAAAGACGGAGAAAGAGGGGCAGGAGACAAACACGGAGAAAAAGACGGGGACAGAGACCGTCACCGAGACAGAGATAGAGACAGAGACAGAAACAGAGACAGAGACAGAGACAGAGACAGAGACAGAGACAGAGACAGAGACAGAGACAGAGACAGAGACAGAGACAGAGACAGAGACAGAGACAGAGACAGAGACAGAGACAGAGACAGAGACAGAGACAGAGACAGAGACAGAGACAGAGTCAGAGACAGAGACAGAGACAGAGACCGAGACAGAGACGGAGACAGACACAGAGACAGAGACGGAGACAGAGACAGAGACGGAGACAGAGACAGAGACAGAGCCAGAAACAGAGACAGAGGGGTAAGAGACAACGACGGAGACAGAGACAGTGACTGCGACAGAGACAGAGACAGAGACAGAGACAGAGACAGAGTCAGAGGCAGAGACAGAGACAGAGACAGAGACAGAGACAGAGACAGAGACAGAGACAGAGACAGAGACAGAGACAGAGACAGAGACAGAGGCAGAGACAGAGACAGAGACAGAGACAGAGACAGAGAAAGAGACAGAGACAGACACAGAGATAGAGTCAGAGACAGACACAGAGAGAGAGACAGGGACAGGGACAAGGACAGAGACAGAGGCAGAGACAGAGACAGAGACAGACACAGAGGTAGAGACAGAGACAGAGACACAGAGAGAGACAGGAGACAAAGACAGAGACAGAGACAGAGTCAGAGGCAGAGCCAGAGACAGAGACAGAGACAGAGACGGAGGGGTAAGAGACAACGACGGAGACAGAGACAGTGACTGAGACGGAGGCAAAGACAGAGACACAGACAGAGACAGAGACAGAGACAGAGACAGAGACAGAGTCAGAGACGGAGACAGAGACAGAGACAGAGACAGAGACAGAGACAGAGACAGAGAAAGAGACAGAGACAGAGACAGAGGCAGAGACAGAGACAGGTACAGAGACAGAGACAGAGACAGAGACGGAGGGGTAGAGACATCGACGGAGACAGAGACAGTGTCTGAGAGGGTGGCAAAAACAGAGACAGAGACAGAGACAGAGACAGACACAGAGATAGAGACAGAGACAGAGACAGCGGGAGAGACAGGAGACAAACACGGAGTTAGAGGGGCAGGAGACAAACACGGAGAAAAAGACGGGGACAGAGACCGTCACCGAGACAGAGACAGAGACAGAGACAGAGACAGAGACAGAGACAGAGACAGAGACAGAGACAGAGACAGAGACAGAGACAGAGACAGAGACAGAGACAGAGACAGAGACAAAGACAGAGACAGAGACAGACACAGAGACAGAAGCAGAGACAGAGACAGGACGGAGACAAAGACGGAGAAAAAGGCGGAGGCAAAGACGAAGACAGAGACCGAGAGATAGAGACAGAGACAGAGACAGAGAGAGAGACAGTGACAGGGGCAGAGACAGAGACAGAGACAGAGACAGAGACAGAGACAGAGACAGAGACAGAGACAGAGACAGAGACAGAGACAGAGACAGAGACAGAGACAGAGACAGAGACAGAGACAGAGACAGAGACAGAGACAGAGACAGAGACAGAGACAGAGACGTAGACAGAGACAGAGACAGAGACAGAGACAGAGACAGAGACAGAGACAGAGACAGAGACAGAGACAGAGACAGAGACAGAGACAGAGACAGAGACAGAGACAGAGACAGAGACGGAGACAGAGACAGACACAGAGATAGAGACAAAGAGAGAGAGACAGGAGACAAAGACGGAGATAGAGGGGCAGGAGAAAAACACGGAGAAAAAGACGGGGACAGAGACCGTTACCGAGACAGAGATAGAGACAGAGACAGAAACAGAGACAGAGACAGAGACAGAGACAGAGACAGAGACAGAGACAGAGACAGAGACAGAGATAGTGTCAGAGGCAGAGACAGAGACAGAGACAGAGACAGAGACAGAGACAGAGACAGAAAGAGAGACAGGAGACAAAGACGGTGATAGAGGGGCAGGAGACAAACACGGAGAAAAAGACGGGGACAGTGACCGTGACCGAGACAGAGATAGAGACAGAGACAGAGGCATTGACAGAGACAGAGACAGAGACAGAGACAGAGACAGAGACAGAGACAGAGACGGAGACATAGACAGAGACAGAGACAGAAACAGAGACAGAGACAGAGACAGAGACAGAGATAGTGTCA
>CAMAOD020000270.1:895000-897500 GCA_945859595.2 Megachile willughbiella
GACACAGAGAGAGAGACAGGGACAGGGACAGGGACAGAGACAGAGGCAGAGACAGAGACAGAGACAGACACAGAGGTAGAGACAGAGACAGAGACACAGAGAGAGTCAGGAGACAAAGACGGAGAAAGTGGGGCAGGAGACAAACACGGAGAAAAAGACGGGGACAGAGACCGTCACCGAGACAGAGATAGAGACAGAGACAGAAACAGAGACAGAGACAGAGACAGAGACAGAGACAGAGACAGAGACAGAGACAGACACAGAGACATAGACAGAGACAGAGACAGAGACAGAGACAGAGACAGAGACAGAGACAGAGACAGAGACAGAGATAGTGTCAGAGGCAGAGACAGAGGGAGAGACAGGAGACAAAGACGGAGTTAGAGGGGCAGGAGACAAACACGGAGAAAAAGACGGGGACAGAGACCGTCACCGAGACAGAGACAGAGACAGAGACAGAGACAGAGACAGAGACAGAGACAGAGACAGAGACAGAGACAGAGACAGAGACAGAGACAGGGACAGAGACCGAGACAGAGACAGAGACAGAAGCAGAGTCGGAGACAGAGACAGAGGGGTAAGAGACAATGACGGAGACGGAGACAGTGACTGCGACAGAGACAGAGACAGAGACAGAGACAGAGTCAGAGGCAGAGACAGAGACAGAGACAGAGACAGAGACAGAGACGGAGGGGTAAGAGACAACGACGGAGACAGAGACAGTGACTGAGGCGGAGGCAAAGACAGAGACAGAGACAGAGACACAGACAGAGACAGAGACAGAGACAGAGACAGAGACAGAGACAGAGACAGAGACAGATACAGAGACAGAGACAGAGACAGAGGGGTAAAAGACAACGACGGAGACAGAGACAGTGACTGCGACAGAGACAGAGACAGAGACAGAGACAGAGACAGAGACAGAGACAGAGACAGAGACAGAGACAGAGGCAGAGACAGAGACAGAGACAGAGACAGAGACAGAGACAGAGACAGAGACAGAGACAGAGACAGAGACAGAGTGAGAGACATAGACAGGGACAGGGACAGAGACAGAGACAGAGACAGAGACAGAGACAGAGACAGAGACAGAGACAGAGACAGAGACAGAGACAGAGACAGATACAGAGACAGAGACAGAGACAGAGACAGAGACAGAGACAGACACAGCGATAGAGACAGAGACAGAGACAGAGAGAGAGACAGAGACAGGGGCAGGGACAGGGACAGGGACAGACACAGAGACAGAGACAGAGGAAGAGACAGAGACAGAGACAGAGACAGAGACAGAGACAGAAACAGAGACAGAGACAGAGACAGAGACAGAGACAGAGACAGAGACAGAGACAGACACAGAGACAGAGACAGAGACAGAGACAGAGAAAGAGACAGAGACAGAGACAGAGACAGAGACAGAGAAAGAGACAGAGACAGACACAGAGATAGAGACAGAGACAGACACAGAGAGAGAGACAGGGACAGGGACAGGGACAGAGACAGAGGCAGAGACAGAGACAGAGACAGACACAGAGGTAGAGACAGAGACAGAGACACAGAGAGAGACAGGAGACAAAGACGGAGATAGAGGGGCAGGAGAAAAACACGGAGAAAAAGACGGGGACAGAGACCGTCACCGAGACAGAGGCAGAGACAGAGACAGAGACAGAGACAGAGACAGAGACAGAGACAGAGACAGAGACAGAGACAGAGACAGAGACAGAGACAGAGACAGAGACAGAGGCAGAGACAGAGACAGAGACAGAGACAGAGACAGAGACAGAGACAGAGACAGAGACAGAGACAGAGACAGAGACAGAGGCAGAGACAGAGACAGAGACAGAGACAGAGACAGAGACAGAAACAGAGACAGAGACAGAGACAGATACAGAGACAGAGACAGAGACAGAGACAGAGACAGAGACAGAGACAGACACAGAGATAGAGACAGAGACAGAGACAGAGAGAGAGACAGAGACAGGGGCAGGGGCAGGGACAGGGACAGGGACAGGGACAGACACAGAGACAGAGACAGAGGCAGAGACAGAGACAGAGACAGAGACAGAGACAGAGACAGAAACAGAGACAGAGACAGAGACAGAGACAGAGACAGACACAGAGACAGAGACAGAGACAGAGAAAGAGGCAGAGACAGAGACAGAGACAGAGACAGAGACAGAGACAGAGACAGAGACAGAGACAGAGACAGAGACAGAGACAGAGACAGAGACAGAGGGGTAAGAGACAACGACGGAGACAGAGTCAGTGACTGCGACAGAGACAGAGACAGAGACAGAGACAGAGACAGAGACAGAGGCAGAGACAGAGACAGAGACAGAGACAGAGACAGAGACAGAGACAGAGACAGAGACAGAGACAGAGACAGAGACAGAGACAGAGACAGAGACAGAGACAGAGATAGAGACAGAGACAGAGACAGAGACAGAGACAGAGACAGAAAGAGAGACAGGAGACAAAGACGGTGATAGAGGGGCAGGAGACA